>JBBYHM010392796.1:0-14288 GCA_038381775.1 Adansonia rubrostipa | reverse complement strand
GCCACAAACAAAAATAATGGAGATTATTCCATGTATCCATGTTTGTATCATTTCCTAGATGAACTTTGATTATAAAGAAAATGGTCTAAAGAAAAGTTTTTCTTGCAAATCCAAAGCATCAATATTGTGTATCACAATGTGGAGAACATGACTGTAGTGCCCTATCGCAAAAAGAACGGATATTATTATGAGAATCCAAGTTTGACTCTTCTCATGGATGAACTTTGATTATAAGGAAAATGATGGAAAGAAAAGCTTTTCTTGTAAATCCAAAGCATCATTATCATGTATCTCTATAAGGAGAACGTGATTGTAGTACTCATACCGAAAAGAAAAGAGATTATTATGAGAATCCAAGTTTATCTTACTTCATAGATGAACTTTGATTATAAGGAAAATCGTGGAAAAAAAGCTAGAAAAAAGTTTTCCTTGCAAATCCAAAGCATCACGTCGTGTATCCTAATGAGGATAACATGATTGTAGTGCCCATAACAAAAAGAATAGAGATTATTATGAGTATCCAAGTGTGTCTTATTTCACGGATAAACTTTGATTATAAGGAAAATCGCTGAAAGAAATGCTCTTTTTGCAAATCCAAAGCATCAATATTGTGTATCCCAAAGAGGAGAACATGGTTGTGGTGCCAATAACAAAAAGAACGGAGATTATTACTAGTATCTAAGTTTGTTTCATTTCATGGATAAACTTTAAATATGGTGGAATGAAAAGCTTTTCATGCAAATCCAAAGCATCAATATCGTGTATCCCACTATGGAGAACATGGTTATAGTGCTAACAACAAAAAGAACGGAGAATATTATGAGTATCCAATTTTATCTCATTTCACGAATGAACTTTGGTTATAAGGAAAATGAGGAAAGAAAAGCTTTTCTTGCAAAACCAAAGAATCAATATTGTGAATGCCAATGAGGAGAACATGATTGTAGAGCCCATAACAAAAAGAACGAAGATTATTACAAGTATCTAAGTTTATCTCATTTCACGGATGAACTTTGCTTATAAAGAAAATGGTCAAAATAAATGCTTTTCTTCCAAATCCAAAGTATCAACATCCTGTATCCTAATAAGGAGAACATGATTGTAGTGCCTATAACAAAAAGAACGAAGATTATTACAAGCATCCAAGTTTGTCTTATTTCACGAATGAACTTTGATTATAAGGAAAATGGTTGAAAGAAAAGCTTTTCTTGCAAATCCAAAGCATCAGCATCATGTATCGCAATAAGGACAACATGATTGTAGTGCCCATAACAAAAAGAATGAAGATTATTACAAGTATCCAAGTTTGTCTCATTTTACAGATAAACTTTGATTACAAGGAAAATGGTCAAAAGAAATGCTTTTCTTGCAAGTCCTAAGCATTAATATCCTGTATCCCAATGTGGAGAACATGGTTGTATTGCCAATAACAAAGAAAATAAAGATTATTATGAGTATCCAATTTATCTCATTTCACGAATAAACTTTGATTATAAGGAAAATGGTGGAAAGAAAAGCTTTTCTTGCAAATCCAAAACATTAATATCGTGTATCCCAATGAAGAGAACATGCTTGTAATGCCAATAACAAAAAGAACGAAGATTATTACTAGTATACAAGTTTGCCTCATTTCATGATTGAACTTTGATCGTAAGCAACATAGTGGAAAGAAAAACTTTTCTTGCAAATCCAAAGCATCAATATGGTGTATCCCAATATGGAAAGCATGATTCTAGATGCAAGTTTGTCTCATTTTATGGATGAACTTTGTTTGTAAGGAAAATGGTGGAAAGAAAGGCTTTTCTTGCAAATCCAAAGCATCACTATCACTTATCCCAAAGAGAAGAATGTAACTGTAGTGCCCACAACAAACAAAACAAAGATTATTATGAATATCCAAGTTTGTCTCACTTTAAGGAAAAACTTTGATTATAAGGAAAATAGTGGAAGAAAAAAGCTTTTCTTGCAAATTCAAAGCATCACATCACGTATCCCATGAGGACAACATGATTATAGTGCCCGTAACAAAAAGAAGGGAGATTACTACGAGTATCCAAGCATGTCTTATTTCATGGATGAACTTCGATTATGAGGAAAATTATCGAAAGAAATGCTTTTCTTGCAAATCCAAAGCATCAATATCATATATCTCAATAAGGAGAACATGATTGTAGTGCTAATAACAAAAAGAATAGAGATTATTATTAGTATCCAAATTTGTCTCATTTCACGAATGAACTTTAATTATAAGGAATATGGCAGAAAGAAAAGCTTTTCTTACAAATCCAAAGCATCAATATCAGGTATCCCAATGTGGGGAACATGATTGTATTGCCAAAAACAAGAACAACAAAGATTATTATGAGTATCTAAGTTTATCTCATTTCACGGAGAAACTTTGATTATGAGGAAAATGGTGAAAAGAAAAGCTTTTCTTGCAAATCCAAAGCTTCAATATTGTGTATCCCAATAAAAAGAACATAATTGTAGTGCCCATAACAAAAAGAACGAAGATTATTACAAGTATCCAAGTTTGTCTTATTTCATGGATAAACTTTAATTATAAGGGAAATGGTCCAAAGAAAGGCTTTTCTTACAAATCTGAAGTGTCAACATCGTGTATCCCTATGAGGACAACATGATTGTAGTGCCCATAACAAAAATAATGAAAATTATTATGAGTATCCAAGTTTGTCTTATTTTATAGATAAACTTTGATTATAAGGAAAATAGTCGAAAGAAATGCTTTCCTTGCAAACCCAACGCATCAATATAGTGTATCTCAATGTGGAGAACATGATTCTAATGCCAATAAGAAAAAGAACATAGATTATTACTAGTATCCAAGTTTGTCTCATTTCATGGTTGAACTTTGATTATAAAGAAAATGGTGGAAAGAAAAGCTTTTCTTGCAAATCCAAAACATTAATATCATGTATCCTAATGTGGAGAACATGCTTGTAGTGCCAATAATAAAAAGAATGAAGATTATTACTAGTATACAAGTTTGTCTCATTTCATGATTAAACTTTGATCATAAGCAATATGTTGGAAAGAAAAACTTTTCTTGCAAATCCAAAGCATCAATATCCTATATCCAAATATGGAAAGCATGATTCTAGATGCAAGTTTGTCTCATTTCATGGATGAACATTGTTTATAAGGAAAATGATGGAAAGAAAGGCTTTTCTTGTAAATCAAAAGCATCACTATTGTTTATCCCAAAGAGAAAAACGTGATTGTAGTACCCATAACAAAAAGAACAGAGATTATTACAAATATCCAAGTTTGTCTCACTTCAAGGAAAAACTTTAATTATAAGGAAAATGGTGGAAGAAAAGAGCTTTTCTTGCAAATCCAAAGCATCACATCGTGTATCCCATGAGGATAACATGATTGTAGTGCCCATAACAAAAGGAATGGAGATTACTATGAGTATCGAAGCATGTCTTATTTCATGGATAAACTTTGATTTTGAGAAGAATTGTTGAATGAAATGCTTTTCTTACAAATCCAAAGCATCAATATCATGTATCCCAATGAGGAGAACATGATTGTAGTGCTAATAACAAAAAGAACAGAGATTATTATTAGTATCCAAATTTGTCTCATTTCACGGATGAACTTTGATTATAAGGAATATGCTGGAAAGAAAAGCTTTTCTTACAAATCCAAAGCATCAATATCGTGTATCCCAATGTGGAGAACATAATTGTAGTGCCAAAAATAAGAACAACGAAGATTACTATGAGTATCCAAGTTTATCTTATTTCGTGGACAAACTTTGATTATAAGGGAAATGGTCCAAAGAAAGGCTTTTCTTGCAAATCCAAAGCATCAACATTGCGTATCCCAATGAGGACTACATGATTGTAGTGCCCATAACAAAAATAATGAAGATTATTATGAGTATCCAGGTTTGTCTCATTTCACAGATAAACCTTGATTATAAGGAAAATAGTCAAAAAAATGCTTTCCTTGCAAACCCAAAGCATCAATATAATGTATCCCAATGTGGAGAACATGATTCTAATGCCAATAAGGAAAAGAACATAGATTATTACTAGTATCCAAGTTTGTCTCATTTCATGGATGAACTTTGATTATAAGGAAATTGGTGGAAAGAAAAGCTTTTCTTGCAAATCCAAAACATCAATATCATGTATCCCAATGTGCAGAACATGATTGTCGTGCCAATAACAAAAGGAACAGAGATTATTACGAGTATCCAAGTTTGTCTCATTTCATGGATGAAATTTAATTGTAAGGAAAATTTTGGAAAGAAAAGCTATTCTTGCAAATCCAAAGCATTAATATCATGTATCCCAATGAGGACAACATGATTGTGGTGCCGATAACAAAAAGAACTAAGATTATTACGAGTATCCAAGTTTGTCTCATTTCATAGATAAACTTTGATTATAGGGAAAATGGTCGAAAGAAAAGCTTCTCTCACAAATCCAAAGAATCAATATTGTGTATCCTAATGAGGAGAATGTGATTGTAGTGCCAATAATGAAAACAACAGAGACTATTGCGAGTATCCAAGTTTGTCTCATTTAACGGATCAACTTTGATTGTAAAAAAAAGGGTGAAAAGAAAAGCTTTTCTCGCAAATCCAAAGTGTCAATATCATCTATCCTAATATGGAGAGCATGATTGTAATGCCTAATCACAAAAAGAATGGAGATTATTATGAGAATCAATGTTTGACTTATTTGATAGACAAACTTTGATTATAAGAAAAATGATGGAAAGAAAAGCTTTTCTTCCAAATCCAAAGCATCAATATCATGTATCCCAGTGTGAAGAACACGGTTGTAGTGCCAATAACAAGCAGAATAGAGATTATTACGAGTATCCAAGTTCATCTCATTTCATGGAAGAACATTAATTACATAAAAAATGATGGAAAGAAAAGCTTTTCATGCAAATCCAAAACATCAATAATATGTTACCTAAAGTGGAGAACATAATTGTAGTGCCAATAACAAAAGGAACAGATATTATTACGAGTATCCAAGTTTGTCTCATTTCATAGATGAACTTTGATTATAAGGAATATGGCAAAAAGAAAAGCTTTTCCTACAAATCCAGAGCATCAATATCGTGCATCCTAATGAGCAGAACATGATTGTAGCACCCATAACAAAAAGAATGGAGATTATTGGAGCATCCAAGTTTATCTCATTTCGCGGATGAACTTTGATTATAAGGAATATGGCGAAAAGAAAAGCTTTTCTTAGAAATCTAAAGCATCAATATCATGTATCCCAATGTGGAGAACATGATTGTAGTGCTAATAACAAAAAGAATGGAGATTGTTACAAGTATCCAAGTTTGTCTCGTTTCATGAATGAACTTTAATTATAAGGAAAATGGCAGAAAGAAAAGCTTTTTATCCAAATCCAAAGCATCAATGTAGTGTATCCCAATGAGGAGAACATGATTGTAGTGCCCATAACAAAAGGAACAGAGATTATTATGAGTATCCAAGATTGCCTTATTTCACAGATGAACTTTGATTATAAGGAAAATAGTGGAAAGAAAAGCCTTTCCTACAAATCCAAAGCATCAATATCGTGCACCCGAAAGAGGACAACATGATTGTAGTGCTGATAATAGAAAGAACGTAGATTATTATCAGTATCTAAGTTTGTCCTATTTCATAGATAAACTTTGATTATAAGGAAAATGGTCGAAAGAGAAGCTTTTCTTGCATGTCCAAAGGATCAATATCGTGTATCCTAATGAAGAGAACATGATTGTAGTGCCAATAACAAAAAGAATGGATATTATTACGAGATTCCAAGCTTGTCTTATTTCACAGATGAACTTTGATTATAAGGAATATGGTGGAATGAAAAACTTTTCTTGCAAATCCAAAGCATCAATATCGTGTATCCCAATGTGAAGAAGATGACTACAGTGCCAATAACAAAAAGAACGGAGATTATTACAGGTATCCAAGTTTGTCTTATTTCACGAATGAACTTCGATTATCAGGAAAATGGTGAAAAAAAAGCTTTTCATGCAAATCCAAAGCACCAATATCGTGTATCCCAATGAGGAGAACATGATTTTAGTGCCCATAACAAAAAGAATGGAAATTATTATGAGTATCCATGTTTACCTTATTTCACAAATGAACTTTGATTATAAGGAAAATGGTGGAAAGAAAAGCTTTCCCTATAAATCCAAAGCATCAATATCGTGTATCTGAAAGAGGATAACATGATTGTAGCGCCAATGACAAAAAGAACGGAGATTATTACGAGTATCCAAGTTTGTCTCATTTCAAGGATGAACTTTGATTATAAGGAAAATGGTCAAAAGAAAAGCTTTTCTTACAAATCCAAAGCATCAATATCGTGTATACCAATGAGGAAAACACGATTGTAGTGCCAATAACAAAAAGAACAGAGATTATTATGGGTATCTAGGTTTGTCTCATTTAATGGATGAACTTTGATTATAAGGAAAATGGTGGAAAGAAAAGTTTTTCCTGCAAATCCAAAGCATGAATATCATCTATCCATATGTGGAGAGCATGATTGTAGTGTTGATTCACAGAAAGAATGGAGATTATTATAAGTATCCAAGTTTGTTTCATTTCACGGATAAACTTTGATTATAAGGAAAATGGTGAAAAGAAAAACTTTTCTTGCAAATCCAAAGCATCAATATCATGTATCCTAATGAGGACAACATAATTGTAGTGTCCATGATAGAAAGAACAGAGACTATTATGAGTATCTAGGTTTATCTCATTTCATGGATGAACTTTGATTATAAGGAAAATGGTCGAAAGAAAAGCTTTTCTTGCAAATCCAAATCATCAATATTGTGTATACCAATAAGGATAACATGATTGTAGTACCAATAACAAAAGGAATGGAGATTATTACGAGAATATAAGATTATCTCATGTCATAGATGAACTTTGATTATAAGGAATATGGTGGAAAGGAAAGATTTTCTTGCAAATCCAAAGCATCTATATCGTGTATCCCAATGTGAATAACAAGATTGCAGTGCCAATAACAAAAATAACAGAGATTATTAAGAATATCCAAGTTTATCTCATTTCATGGATGAACTTTGATTATAAGGAAAATGGTTTAAAGAAAAGCTTTTCTTGTAAATCAAAAGCTTCAATATCGTGTATCATAGTGAGGAGAACATGATTGTAGTGCCTATTCACAAAAAGAACGAAGATTATTATAAGTATCCAAGTTTGTTTCATTTCACGGATAAACTTTGATTATAAGGAAAATGGTGGAAAGAAAAAATTTTCTTGCAAATCCAAAGCATCAATATCATGTATCCCAATGAGGACAACATGATTGTAGTATCCATGATAGAAAGAATAGAGGTTATTACGAGTATCCAGGTTTGTCACATTTTACGGATGAACATTGATTATAAGGAAATGGTTGAAAGAAAAGCTTTTCTTGCAAATCCAAAGCCTCAATATCGTGTATCCCAATAAGGAAAACATGATTGTAATGCCAATAACAAAAAAAACGGAGATTATTATGGGTATCTAGGTTTGTGTCATTTAATGGATGAACTTTGGTTATAAGGGAAATAGTAGAAAGAAAAGTTTTTCCTATAAATCCAAAGCATCAATATCGTCTATCCATATGTGGAGAGCATGATTGTAGTGCCAACTCATAAAAAGAACGGAGATTGTTACGAGTATCCAAGTTTGTTTCATTTCACAGATGAACTTTGATTATAAGGAAAATGGTGAAAAGAAAAACGTTTCTTGCAAATCCAATGCAACAATATCATGTATCCCAATGAGGACAACATGATTGTAGTGTCCATGATAGAAAGAACAGAGATTATTACGAGTATCCAGGTTTATCTCATTTCATGGATGAACTTTGATTATAAGGAAAATGGTCGAAAGAAAAACTTTTCTTGTAAATCCAAAGCATCAATATCGTGTATCCCAATGAGGAGAACATGATTGTAGTGCCAATAACAAAAGGAATGGAGATTATTATGGGTATCCAGGTTTATCTCATTTAACGGATAAACTTTGATTTTAAGGAAAATGGTGAAAAGAAAAATTCTTTTTGCAAATCCAAAGCATCAATATCATCTATCCTTATGTGGAGAGCATGATTGTAGTGCCTAATCACAAAAAGAATGGATATTATTACAAGAATCGAAGTTTGACTCACATGATGGACAAGCTTTCATTATAAGGAAAATGGTGGAAAAAAAAGTTTTCTTGCAAATCCAAAGCATCAATATTGTGTATCCCAATGTGGAAAACATGATTGTAGTGCCCTATCGCAAAAGGAAAGGAGATTATTGCTAGAATCTAGGTTTGACTCATTTGATGGACAAACTTTAACTATAAGGAAAATGGTTGAAAAAAACTTTTCTTCCAAATCTAAATCATCAATATCGTGTATCCCAATATGGAGAACATGATTGTAGTGCCCATAATAAAAAGAATAGAGATTATTAAGAGTATCCAAGTTTGTCTCATTTCACAGATGAACATTAATTACAAGGAAAATGGTGGAAAGAAAAGATTTTCTTGCAAATCCGAAACATCAATATCATGCACCCCAATGTGGAGAACATGATTGTAGTGGCAATAACAAAAAGAACGGAGAATATTACGAGTACCTAAATTTGTCTCACTTCATGGATAAACGTTTATTATAAGGAAAATGGTGGGAGGAAACACTTTTCTTGCAATTCTAAAGCATCAATATCGTGTTTCCCAATGAAGAGAGCATGGTTGTAGTGTACATAACAAAAAGAATGGAGATGATTAAGGCATCCAAGTTTGTGTCATTTCATGGATGAACATTAATTACAATGATAATGATGGAAAGAAAAACTGTTCTTGCAAATCCAAAGCATCAATGTCGTGTGTCCTAATGCTGAAAACATGATTGTAGTGCCCATAGCAAAAAGAATGGAGATTATTATGAGTATCCAAGTTTGTCTTATTTAATGGATGAGCAATAGTTACAAGGAAAATGGTGAAAAGAAAAGCTTTTCTTGCAAATCCAAAGCATGAATATCGTGTATCCCAATGTGGAAAACATGATTGTAGTGCCCGATCACAAAAGGAAAAGAGATTATTGCAAGAATCTAAGTTTAACTCATTCGATGGATAAACTTTGACTATAAGGAAAATGGTGGAAAGAAAAGCTTTTCTTCCAAATCCAAATCATCAATATCATGTATCCCAATATGGATAACATGATTGTAGTGCCCAGAACAAAAAGAATAGAGATTATTACTAGTATCCAAGTTTATCTCATTTCACAGATGAACATTAATTACAAGGAAAATGGTGAAAAGAAAAGATTTTCTTGCAAATCTGAAACATCAATATCATGTATCCCAATGTGGAGAACATTATTGTCATGGCAGTAACAAAAAAAGCAGAGATTATTACCAGTACCCAAATTTGTCTCACTTCAGGGATAAACATTAATTATAAGGAAAATAGTGGGAAGAAAAGCTTTTCTTGCAATTCTAAAGCACCAATATCGTGTATCCCAATGAGGAAAGTATGATTGTAGCACCCATAACCAAAAGAACAAAGATGATTAAGGCATCCAAGTTTGTCTCATTTCATGGATGAACATTAATTACAAGGAAAATGGTGGAAAGAAAACTATTCTTGCAAATCTAAAGCATCAATGTTGTGTATCCCAATGGAAAGAACATGATTTTAGTGCCCATAACAAAAAGAATGGAGATTATTATGAGTATCCAAGTTTGTCTTATTCCATGGATAAGTATTAATTATAAGGAAAATGGTGGAAAGAAAAGCTTTTATTGTAAATCCAAAGCATCAATATCATGTAACCTAATGTGAAGAACATGATTGTAGCAGCAATAACAAAAAAAAAAAAAGAAACGGAGATTATTATGAGTGCCCAATTTTGTCTCATTTCATGGATAAACACTGATTATAAGGGAAATGGTAGAAAGAAAAGCTATTCTTGCAATTCTAAAGCATCAATATCCTGTATCCCAATGGGGAGAACATGATTGTAGTGCCCATAACAAAAAAATAGAGATTACTACGAGTATCCAAGTTTGTCTCATTTCACGGATTAACTTTGATTATAAGAAAAATGGTCAAAAAAAAGCTTTCCCTGCAAATCCAAAGCATCAATATCATGTATCCCAATGATGAGAACACTATTATAGTGCCAATAATGAAGAGAATAGAGATTATTATGAGTAGCCAAGTTTCTCTCATTTCATGGAAGAACATTGATTTCTGGAAAATTAGGGAAAGAAAGACCTTTCTTGGAAATCCAAAGCATCAATATCGTGTACCCCAATGTGAAGGGCATGATTGTAGTACCCAATTACAAAAAAAATTGAGATTATGTTGAGAATCCAAGTTTATGTCATTTAACGGATGAACTTCGATTATAAGGAAAATGGTGGAAATAAATAATTTTCTTGTAAATCCGACGCATCAATATCTTGTGTCCTAATATGGAGAACATGATTGTGGTCCCAATAAGAAAAAGAATGGAGATTATAATGAGAATCCAAGTTTGTCTTATTTCATAGATGAACTTTGACTATAAGAAAAATGGTGTAAAGAAAAGCTTTTCTTGCAAATCCAAAGCATAAATATTATGTATCCCAATAAGGATAACATGATTGTAGTGCCCATAACAAAAAGAATAGAGATTATTATGAGTATTCGAGTTTGTCTTATTTCACGAATGAACTTTGATTATAAGGAAAATGGTCAAAAGTAAAGCTTTTCTTGAAAATCCAAAGCATCAATATCGTGTATCTCAATGACGAGAACATGATTGTAGTGCCAATAACAAAAAGAACAGAGATTATTATGATTATTAAATTTTGTCTCCTTTAACGAATGAACTTTGATTATAAGGAAAATGGTGGAAAGAAAAGCTTTTCTTGCAAACCCAAAGCATCAATATCATGTATCCCAATGTCGAGAGCATGATTGTAGTGCCCAATCACAAAAAGAATGGAGATTATTACGAGAATCAAAGTTTGACTCATTTCATGGACAAACTTTTATTATAAGGGAAATGGTGGAAATAAAAGCTTATCTTGCAAATCCAAAGTATCAAAATCCTGTATCCTAATGGCGAGAACATGATTGTAATGTCCATAACAAAAAGAATGGAGATTATTTGGAATATCCAAGTTTGTCTCATTTCATAGATGAACACTAATTACATGGAAAATGGTGGTAAGAAAAGCTTTTCCTTCAATTCCAAAGCATCAATATCGCGTATCCCAATGTAAAGAATATGATTGTGGTGCCAATAGCAAAAAGAATGAAGATTCTTACGAGGGTCCAAGTTTACCTCATTTCACGGATGAACTTTGATTATAAGGAAAATGGTGGAAAGAAAAGCTTTCCTTGTAAATTCAAAGTATCACTGTCATGTATCCTAATATGGAGAACATTATTTTAGTGCCACAAACAAAAATAATGGAGATTATTCCATGTATCCATGTTTGTATCATTTTATGGATGAACTTTGATATAAGGAAAATGGTCTAAAGAAAAGTTTTTCTTGTAAAGCCAAAGCATCAATATCGTGTATCCCAATATGGAGAACATGATTGTACTGCCCTATCGCAAAAAGAATGGAGATTATTATGAGAATCCAAGTTTGACTCATTTCATATATTAACTTAGATCATAAGGAAAATGATGGAAAGAAAAGCTTTTCTTGCAAATCCAGATCATCGATATCGTGTATCCCAATGTGCAGAGCATGATTATAGTGCCCAACCACAAAAAGAATGGAGATTATTATGAGAATCGAAGTTTGACTTATTTGATGGACAAACTTTGATTTTAAGGAAAATGGCAAAAAGAAAAGCTTTTTTGGCAAATCCAAAGCATCAATATCGTGTATCCCAATAAGGACAACATGATTGTAGTGCATATGACAAAAAGAATAGTGATTCTTATGAGCATCCACGTTTCTCTTATCTTATAGATTAACATTAATTACAAGGAAAATGGTGGAAGGAAAAGCTTTTCTCGTAATTTCAAAGCATCAATATCGTGTATCCCAATGTGGAGAACGTGATTGTGGTGCATTAATAAAAGGAACAGAGATTATTATGAGCATCCAAGTTTTCCTCATTTCTTGGATAAACGTTGATTATAAGGAAAATGGTGGAAAGAAAAGCTTCGCTTACAAATCCAAAGCATCATTACCATGTATCCCAATGCAGAGAACATGATTGTAGTGCCACAAACAAAAAAAAATGGAGATTATTTCATGTATCCATGTTTGTATCATTTCATGAATGAACTTTTATTATAACAAATATGGTCTAAAGAAAAGTCTTTCTTGTAAATCCAAAGCATCAATATTGTGTATCGCAATGTGGAGAGCATGATTTTAGTGCCCTATCATAAAGAAAATGGAGATTATAATAAGAATCCAAGTTTAACTCATTTCATGGATGAACTTTGACTATAAGGAATATGGTGGAAAGAAAAGGCTTTCTCGTAAATCCAAAGCATCAATATCGTGTATCCCAATGAGGGCAACATGATTGTAGTGCCCATAACAAAAAGAATGGAGATTATTATGAGTGTCCAAATTTTTTCTTATTTCATAAATGAACATTAATTTCAAGGAAAATGGTGGAAAGAAAAGCTTTTCTCGTAATTCTAAAGCATCAATATCGTGTATCCCAATGTAGAGACATAATTGTGGTGCCAGTAACAAAAAGAATGGAGATTATTATAAGCATCGATGTTTGCCTCATTTCAAAGATAAGCTTTGATTATAAGGAAAATATTAGAAAGAAAAGCTTTGCTTGCAAATCCAAAGCATTATTATCGTGCATCCCAATGTGGAGAACATAATTGTAATGCCACAAATAAAAATAATAGAGACTATTCCATGTATCCATGTTTGCATCTTTTGATGGATAAACTTTGATTATAAGGAAAATGGTGAAAAAAAAGCTTTTCTTGTAGTTCCAAAGCATTAATATCATGTATCCCAATGTAGAGAACATGATTGTTGTGCCAAAAAGTAAAAGTACGAAGATTATTATGAGTATCCAAGTTTACCTCATTTCATGGACGAACATTGATTATAAAGAATATGATGGAAAGAAAAGCATTAATTTTGCAAAAAAATTCTTTTTCTTTTTGCAAAAAAAATGATTTCACAAAAAAATCTTTTTTTGCAAATCCAAAGCATTAATTTTGTATATCCTAAAGTGGAGAGCATGATTGTCATGCCCAATTGTAAAAAGAATGGAGATTATTTTAAGAATCAAAGTTTGACTCATTTCATAGATAAACTTTGATTATAAGGAAATGATGGAAAGAAAAGCTTGTCTTGCAAATCCAAGGTATCAATATCGTGTATCACAATGTGGAGAACATGATTGTAGTGCCAATAACAAAAAGAACAGAGATTTTTACTAGTATCCAAATTTATCTTAGTTCACGGATAAACTTTCACTATAAGGAAAATGGTGGAAAGAAAAGCTTTTCTTGCTAATCGAAAGCATCAATATCGTGTATCCTAATAAGGAGAACATGATTGTAGTACCCATCACAAAAAGAACAGGGATTATTATGAGCATCCAAGTTTGTCTCATTACACAAATGAACTTTGGTTGTAAGGAAAATGGTCTAAAGAAAAGTTTTTCTTGCAAATCCAAAGCATCAATATCATGTATCCAATGAGGAGAACATGATTGTATTTCCAATAATGAAAAGAACGGAGATTATTATGAGTATCAAAGTCTATCTCATTTCACAGATGAACTTTAACTATAAGAAAAATGGTGGAAAGAAAAACTTTTCTTGCAAATCCAAAGCATCAATATCATTGATCCCAATGTCGAGAGCATGATCTTAGTTCCTAATCACAAAGAGAATGGAGATTATTATGAGAAACGAAGTTTGATTTATTTCATGCACAAACATTGATTATAAGGAAAATGGTGGAAGGAAAAGCTTGTCTTGCAAATCCAAAGCGTTAATATCATGTATCCTAAAGATGAGAACATGATTGCACTGTCCATAACAAAAAGAATGGAGATTATTTTCAGTATCTAAGTTTGTCTCATTTCACAGATAAACATTAATTACGAGGAGAATGGTGGAAAGAAAAGCTTTTCTAGCAATTCCAAAGCATCAATATCATGTATCCCAATATAGGGAACACAATTGTGGTGCCAATAACAAAAAGAATGGATATTATTATAAGAATCCAAGTTTGTCTCATTTCACGGATGAACTTTGATTATAA
>JBBYHM010392765.1:4047-14292 GCA_038381775.1 Adansonia rubrostipa | reverse complement strand
TTTGGTTAGAGTAACAATAAATTATTATTTTTATTTTGGCTTACTTTGTTTTATAAATTGCATCATACAAGGAAGAAAATTTTAACGCCAAGATTATCATCATTATAATAAAATAAAAGTTGTGACATCAATTTTATGCAATAAAAGATGGATAATTTATTTTTTTTATAATAGAGGTTTGAAAATGTATTATGAAAATTATACGGAAGAAAAACTATTATAATTAAATGTATATCTTAAGCAGGCGTTGGTGATTGGATGACAACTTCATTCGAGTTCAGGAACAGTAGGAAAATGACCCAATATGCTGGCTGAAGGTCACGGACCAAGTTTTGTATGTAGGGTCTCAAAACATCAGGTTGTTAGAAATTTACCCATCAGGATATGGGTATGGGCTCCACTGGGGGCCAAGGGGGCTTGCTGTCGCTTTTTCCAGATGGACCCCGTTTTCACTTATGACCTAGTTTTTTTTTTTTTTTTAATCTTTAAATGTGAAGTTTTGAGATTTTATATTTATCTGGGCTCTGATAGAATCATTTACATAACCCACAAGCGCAAATCCAGGTTCAAACTCTGTTAGAAAGGCCGCATTCTTCCATGGGGCTTCAACAATATGTTAATGGATGCCGGACCAGAACATTTAATATGGCCTCTCTGGCCAAACCATCTGCTTTTCCGGCTTTGACTGTATATTATCCCATGGGCCATTGCCAGGATTTACAGCTTTTTCTAAGCTCGGTATCTGGAAACTTATAGCAAAACCAGGACATTCCAAAAATGTGTGGAGTTAGGTTATACGTTGGAAATCTCAATGAATTTGCATTCCTTGCTTGCAGCTCTTAGAAATGCTATTTGCCAATTGCTGTCAGGACAAGCATTGTGATTCTTCCATACTTGGGAAGTCAAGAAATAGTTCGTTTTCACGACTTTCATGATTTAAAGCGCCTGTTAAGTGCAAAATGCAGCCAATTATTGAATATATTAAAAAACTAAAAAAAATTTGCGACCAATTAAGCCATCAGCACGAGACATCATCATCATTATTGTTCTGTTGTAAAGTTATAGGGTATCTACAATAAATCTCATTCTACCATTGCTCCAACACTATGGTACAAGAACAACTTATTTCATTACACAACCAGTGGAAGGATCATTCAAATAGCCATTGAATAGCAGTGCCACGGCCTCTATTTCACGGTAACGGCGTCATCTCGGACACCATTATCCACCGCTATAGAAATGAGAGATATCAATCGCACATATAGTTGCCTTTGATTGCCGGAAGCAGCAGGATATCGGTAAATAGCGGCAACAACAGACTGCGATTGTCGCTATTCAGTGCTATTGCGGCTTCTGTGTGTTTGTTTGTTTTTTAATTTTTTTTCATCAAGCCAAAATTCAAAAAGCAAAGCCAAGGTTGTCTAGTTAATCTTAGTCAACAGATTTGGATTTGTAAGTATAGAACAAAATAATGAAACATGAACAAGCGAGATGCTGTTTATGAAAAGCACTACAATTACACATTGAAAAGCAAACCCATAAAATAAATTGGAAGAAAATTATGCAAATTAAAATAGTTTCAACAGCCACTAGTCTTTCAAGGTTTCAAATTAAGTAATAAGCAGCTACGGTGCAAAAGATAATGCAACACAGATCCTGAGGAAAGTAGCACTCTCGTCCAGAACCCAGACTCCAGAACATGCCAAAGTAACAGCTACACATCAGCCAATGCCGAACCAATTGATAGGTTTATCGAACCAATCGATAGGTTTATCAAACCAAGCAGAGCTGATGGCGCTCCAATCTAATGTTAACAAAAAGCAAGTGGAATTGTTAATATTACAAATTACTCTTATCTTGAATCTTGGAACTAGATGAATAAAGAGAAAATATTTAGAACTCATGTTTGGAGTATGGCTATAAATCATTAGACCTCATTCTTCACCTAGTCTAACAATATATATACATGTATAGATAGATAGATAGATAGATATTGCAAGAACAAAGATAATCAAATATATAGTTAATATCATTTGGTTGTAGACTCTGGAAATATTTTTCATCTCAAAAACTATGTTCTTTGTACTATCGAGACATGATAAATCTAGCACCAACAAGAACATGAATTACAGACTTCCAATAAGATTGAAGTCCCCAGGGAATAATCATAATAATAATAAACAAATTGGAAAAATGAAAAGCATGTTCCTGTAATTGACAATCCTGGTATTTGCATAGTACCTGTGAGGCTGTAACTTGTTCTCATTGAACTCTCTCTGCATCGCCAATGGATAGTATAGTTGCAATCAGGTTCTTTACATTCGAGGGCCTGCCCATTGCAATGCTTACGGCACGCAGCACAAGGAGGGCAATTCCAAATACTTAACAAAAGTGAGATTGTGTGGGTGACTACGATAGAATTTGCATGTTCTTCCAAGTTCGATAAACGGAAGGTCCCCGAGAACACAATCAGGATGAACAGTGGTATCACAATCTGCACAGCTATAGAACCATTGGCTTGGAGATCTTTCTTCCTCACAAATATCACAATAAAATTGAGTTGAATTTGGATCATCCTGATATGTTAGGGCCAAAAGATGCTTATCACACTTGTACCAAGCTTTAAATGTTAGTATGATACATTTGAAATCTACGGCGAATTCACAACGTTGCTTGCATCTATACGCAAAATATTTGTTAATACGCCGGGAACAAGCAGTGCAATTCCCAATATACTTGTGGTCAAGAATGAGTCGGTATTCATGACCTGGATGGCTTAAGTTGCCTGGTAATGAACTGCATTGAATGTCAATCTGGAAGCAGAAATCTCTTTTCTTGCACCTGTAGCTAAATCCATGATGGTAACTTCTGCAAGCATAGCAATATCCAAGCCGGTAATCCTCGGTAAGTATGAGCTCGTGCCTGTGCCTAGGGTCTTGCTTTTCTGTAGGCAACTCGGCACAATTTCTGTGGAGAAAAAACTTGCATTCTCCACAACTATAGAAAGAATCTGAGACAGGGAGCATACACCCATTGCAACTGTTACCATTAATTTCCACTTCACCACCAAAATAGAAAATCAAATTATGCTTATGGTACTTATGCTTGATCTCTGTTGCTATCACATCCTCTCCCAGAGTCATTTCTTTAATAACATTGGTGATCAAACTCGTAGATTCACTCGTTGTTCCCTTCGTCTCCTCATCTTTGACTTCGACGAAAGATATTCCATCCCAAATTTCTTTGTCTGTCGCACAATTCACATGAGCAATATAACTGCAGTTAGAGGTCGAACAATGGTAACTTCCAAACTCTGAATCCACATGGTCGCCACAAATTCTACATTCCCATGATTCGTATTTGTTTTGCTGAAGAAAATAAGCGTGAGAAATGGGATGTGGATGTCGCATTTTTCTGATAGTACCTGGCAGGGAAAGGCATTTCGTGTGAACAATGAGGTTGCATTCGATAGATAGACAGGCAATGTACTGTCCATCAGTGCCACATGCACCTGTATCCTATTGTTCTTGATAAAAGCTTCCATGGGTGTGCATGAGTGGAAATATAAATTGTGGGAGGCAGTGAAACATCTTCAAGGTTACGGCTAAACTGGCAAGCAGAGCAGTAATAGCAGGAACATTCATTTGGATGAGTCTTTGAATTCAGCAATAGAGTAAGAGGATGTTGGCGGTGAGAGTAGTGATTAATCTCTTGACGTAGCTCCGCACATGCCTTATGTAGGTCAAAACTTCTACAATCCAAACATCTATAAATCGGACCATATAGCGCTTCACAACATCCAGAGCAACAACCGTTAACATCACCGTTACATCTTTCGTTTAAGATCACCGTATGCTCGTGAAGAGTATGTTTCAGTCTATCAAAGTTTCCATCAATGCATAGTTGCAGCTTAGCACAACGTACATCCAGATCAAAGTTACAGGAAGCACAGTGATAAACAAATTCAAAGTAGTATTTGTGACAGAAATTGCAATGATATCTACAATCAGAATATGGTGACTTTTGTAGAAGAACGAGAGGGTGTGGAGTGTGGAACGGATGATTAATCTCAAGGGGCAGCTCAGCACATTCCTTATCAATGTCGAAATTGATGCAATCCAGACATCTATAAAACTCACCTGATGTTTTTTCCTCGCACAGACTGCAATAACCATTAAGTTTCTTGTTATGGTTTTCAATGAAGATCAAAGGATGTTCGTGGTAACGATGTTCAAGTCTAGGAAGCCTTCCAGCAATGGATTGTTGAAGCAATGCACATCTGATGTCAAGATCAAAACTACAAGAATCGCATCGATAAACGGACTCCTAGGAAGCCTCATGACAAAAATTACAAAGGTAACGGAAAGAAGGATTTGGTATAAGAATAAGAGGGTGTGGAGGTGCAATGGATGATAAATCTTTGGGGCTACCTCAATCTCGACACATGTTTTGTGAAGATAGAATTTGCAATCAATGCAACAGTAGTTGGGTCCTTCAACTGGTTCCTTGCACAAAAAGCAGAGAAGACAATGTTGGCAGTCGCTGCAACAGAGAATATCAAACTGGCAGCCGGTGCTTGGAGCCTCTAGTTGTTCCTCACAGAAGAAGCAACGACCTCGCTCCTCTTCACTTGTGGCATCACTCTGTTCTACATTTGAAGCTACTTGGTCAGGGTGAAATTGCTCTTGGTCTTGGATGAGCACCGAACATTGAGCTTCTTCGCTTGAACGACTTGCCTTCCTGAAGTACACCAGCTTCAGCAGATGCTGATGGCTAAAATGTTGAAGATCCATTTCTGTCTATTCAATCAGAAGCTAAGTTGGTTAAGAGAAAACTGCTTCACTTCTGCTTTACCACTCTTTCTAGCCTCGAGATTGGGAATATATAAAAGAAGACCGAGAAAAAAAAGAAAAAAAAAGAAAAAAGAAAGACTTCCGAGCAGACTTGTTTATTAAGTGGAGGGTTGTCCTGTTTTCCTAATCTTCATCTTATTGAGAAGAAGTGGTGGTTTTTTTATTTTTCTTTTTCTCCGTAAAATAATTTTGTTTATAAAAGTACCTTACTGATTATTAGTTTACCATTGAAATCGCTATTAAATCCTCAGTTATGGTGAAATTTTGAAGCCTGGTTTTGCAGTCCCGTCTTGGCACATCCCGAGAGTCTTTTAACTCTGCTTTGTTTTTTTGCTGTAAATTTACTGCTATGTTCAGTCCATGTTTCCGCATAAACCTAAAACCAACGTCAAAAACTAGTTCGAGGTAGGTAATTTAGAACTTTTAACATCTATATTTGGCGAAATAGATTTAGAACATGCAACCAACTAAAGGGGCAAGCAACTTAGCTACCTTGTCAAGTAAAAAAAAACAAATAAAATCAAATAAAATTTGAAAATTAACTTGTGAGACAAGAGTTTAATGAGATATATAATCCATAGTAAAGTATAGAAGACCTGTACCGTAAGATTTTTGACGTCATTGATTAAAATATCTCATAGATGCAAACATAAAGCTTTTAAATTATCTGCCACATGCATCCATTCATTCCATTACTGCATCATCATCAAAAGTCAAAGGGCGCAATAAGAAAGGAATGTTCTATTTCTTCAGAAATCAGAGGTAAGAATATCATAATACATATATATATATATATATATACACACACACACACACGCACACATTATGTATTATGTTATGTCGTTGATCAAAGTCATTCTTTATTTAACTTTCTTCTGTCGTATTTTGATAGCTCAATCATAGCAGGCACAGCTAGCTATAAAAAGTAATTATGAAGAATCAATAAATTATTTATCCCTAATCACCGACCCAATCCTTTCTTTAAGCAAATATTGTCACCTAGGAAAGCTCATAAGTCATGAACTCGTTGTTTATCTGTTAAGACTAATTGAGATCTAGGAAAATAATTTTATAATCCAATTATAACTTTAAAAGTTTAATTTAAAAATAAATTATGATGCATGAGATAAGTAAAAAAAAAAAAATGTAAATCTAGTAGTAATTCTTAGGTAGAATTTATTTTTTGGATTACGTATCCATTTAACATATATGAGCCATAAAAATAATGAATATGCATGATAGTTATAAATTTAAGTTTGAAGAGCTTACTTAATTTATATTCATAATTATAAAAAAGAAATTTTAAAGTTTGAATCGTAGAAAAATTAAATTAGATGTTGTTTTTGTATTTACCATTAACACATGCACCTACCACCTTCATTTTACCCATTTGAATAGAATACCAGTTTTATTGTAGAATATGGTATCACAATGCCGAAGTTCAGTTCATTCTCAAAACTGTTTTGTATTCTATTTCTGTTTACAAGTGAGACATGAAAAAGCTTTATAAATTGATTAATATTCCAATCAAACAAAAGCATGCATTTTCATCACAACTCAGAATATACACCATTCAAGAAAAATATTACAAGTTAGAATCCAATAAGAGCTTCAGAATGATACAAACTTACATACATGCATATATATATATATATATATATATATATCTATATCAATAAGAACCAGGCATGGTAAATAACAAGTGCTGAATACTATTGGTTACCTTCCAAGTAAAATGGTGGCCTCAGCAGGTACCTAGACTCAAGACTTCCCCATCCGACCTCATCAAAAAGTGATTGCATTGCTGGTCCGTAGTTAGGTCGAATTTCTGATCCATGGCGAATAGAATCTTTACATCTCCAATGGGTTGTAAAGTCACACCCGAACTGACATTCAAGGAACTGCACAGTGCAAAGTGTGCGACATACTTTGCACAGAGGTAGGTTCCGGATTTTCTTCGCAAAAACTAGAGGGTGTGGATGAGCAAAAACACGGTATCTTCTCCCAGGCTTGACATGTGGTAGTTCCCCAAGAATACATTCAGGATGAACAGTGTTATCACATAATTTACAATAATAATACCAGTGCTTGGGGTCTCTTTCTTCCTCACAAATATCACAATAATGTTGACTAGGATCAAGATTGTCCGTATATGCTAGATTGAGTTGGTGTAAGTCATACTTGTACCGAGCTTTATATGGCAATGTGACGCATTTAAAATCCAAGACAAAAGTTTCACAATACTTGCATCTAAATGCACCAGCTCGAAATGCTATATGTGCGGAACAAGCAATGCAATTTCCTTCATACTTGTGGTCAAGGAATAGCTCGTGTTCGTGACTTTCATGCTTGATGGTATCTGATAGTAGACTACATTGAATGTCAATGTCAAATTTACATTTTGTGCATTTGTAGCTGAACCCATGATGAAAACGCAAACAAGCCTTGCATTTGCTTATAGGATTGGTAGAATGTAGCTTGCTAAGAGTGAGAGGGTGCCGGTGAAGTGGGTGTCGCTTTTCCATAGGCAATTCAGCACAGCTTTTATGGAGGAAAAAATCGACTTTTTCACAACTGTAGAAGGGAGCTGAAACAGGCTTCATGCACCCATCACAACCTTTATCATCTAGAGTTAACCCATCACTAAGAGTAGCAGTGAGACTTAACTTGTGTTTGTTGAAAAAATGTCTGATCTTTGATGCTATTAAATCCTCTCCATCCATGGTTTTCTCAATAACAACAAAAGACTGTAATGCTTCCTTGGACATCTGATCTTCATCACCTAAATCAGCTGTTTTATCCCAAATAAAGTCATCTGTTGCACAATGAACATGAACAATATAATCGCATTTTTCACAGTAGTAACTCCCATGCTCTATATTCACATTTGCGTGACAAATACTGCACTCTCGCTCCAGCTTTTCAGTTTTGCTATTCTCTGGAAGGAAATATTTGTGAGAAATTTCGTGAGGATGGCGTATTATTCTGAGACTTTTTGGGAATGAGAAGCAATCTTTCTCAACAATATTGTCACATTCGCGACATAGATAGGGAGTTCCATATCGATCGATGCCACAAAAGTCGCAAGTGAATGACAACGGCCTTGCTACAAGAGTAAATTCGTGTTGAGGATCGTGATGTTCGGCTTTTCTACTGCGTTGCAAGAAAACCTCTTCAGGCAGACTCCCAAACTTGCATTGAGCGCAGTAATAAACAAAGCCCTCTGTACGTATTTGTTTCCTGCACAAACAGCAAGAGCATCCTTCCTGGTGAGTAGGCGGATTTGCGCAAAGAATAAGAGGGTGCTTGCGGTGAGAGGGATGGTCAATCTTTTCGGGAAGCTTAGCACATTCCTCATGAAGGTGGAACCTGCAATCAAGACAACTGTAGATCGGGCCTGATAGTCTTTGGCGACAACCAAGGCAAGAGTCATCGACTTCAGCACTATGCTTTTAAATGAAAATCAATGGATGTGTTTCATGGCTATAATGTTTGATCTCCACAAACTTTTCAGGATTGAGTTCCGCAAGCAGAGCACACTTGATGTGAAGATCAAATCCACAAGAAGGACAATGATAGAGGCATCCCACAAAACGACTGCAACAGAAATTGCAAATATCTTTGGTAGGATTCGGCGGTTTGTCTAGAATAAAAAGAGGATGTCTACGATGAAAGGGGTGGATAATCTCAAGGGGTAACTCAAAACACTTTTCATCAAGGTGGAATCCACAATCGAAACAACTGTAAATAGGACCTGATAGTGATTCCTCACACCAAGAACATGAATCATGGACTTCATTTTTGTGCTCTTTGACGAAGATCAATGGATGCTCATGGCCGAAATGTTTAAGTTCAGGAAACTTTCCAGCACTGAAGTGTGGATGCAAAGCACATCTGACGTGCAGATCGAATTTACAAGTGGAACAATGATAGACAAATCCACGGCAATTGCTATTACAGAAATCACAGTAACATATCTCTGAAGGAGGATATGGGGATTTTACTAGAAGTTTAAGAGGGTGTTTTCGGTGGAAGGGATCATTAATCTCACAAGGTAACTCGAAACAAGCCACATGAAGGTAAAATCGGCAATCAAAACAACCATATATTGAATCTGATAATGGTTCATCGCATGCAGAACAGTGACATTTAACTTCATTGCTATGCTTTTCAATGAACATTAATGGATGCTTGTGGCCAAAATGCTTATATTCAGGAAATTCGCCACCAATAAGCTGTTGAGGCAAGAAACATTTGACATGAAGATCGAATTCACAAGAAGAGCAGTGATAAATAAACCCCTTGCAAGGACTGCAGCAGAACTTACACATATATATACCTGAAGCATATGGCGATTTTGTCAGAAGTTTAAGAGGGTGTTTCCGGTGGAAAGGGTGGTTAATCTCTGTATCTAGCTCGGCACATGCTTTGTGAAGATAGAACTTACAGTCAGTGCAGAAGTAGCTTGGCCCCTCTACTTGTTCCTCGCACCCTGAGCAATACAAAGGGGCTTCCTTAGTGGCATGACATGTCGATTGGTCTACTGGTTCTTTAGACCCCGAGCAACTATAGTTTTCGCTCGAATGACTGTGCTCTTGGATAAAGAGCAGTGGATGGTCATGGCTGAAGCGTTTAAAAGACATCTCCCCACTCTTCCTCAATTTTCCTTCCTTCTAACAGTAAGACAGGAAGATAGATATCTTGTGCTAAGCTAAGTTGTTAACAAAGAAAAATTTTATTTCGCCCAAAATCGTTTTCGTTGGTTGTTGATTGTAATTATTGTTCTAGACAGGCTTCTTGTTTTCTCCGGTACAAATGACTAAATTGCAGGCCCCACTCCCACTTGTTGGTTGTCTCGGCCTGAAGAAGATAATGCGTCAATTAGTCAGTCAACCCCATTGGTTCTTGCATTGGCAATCAGGCAATTGGTCAGTCAGGTGCATTAAATGCTGGATAGACACGTTTATAGCATGACCACTTTAAGCGCAAGCAAGCTAGTGGACCTGAAAATAAAGGTGTCATATAGTATTTAATATGATTCAACCAATAGAATATATAAAATTAAAAATTATAACATGATAATATTTGAATATATTTTTTAAATTTATTTAATATAAATTATAAATATATTAAAATTCATATAAATATAAAAATTTTTAAATATATTTATAATATAATAAAATATATATAAATATAATATAAATTTTATTATATTATAATTTTCGTTCTTACAGCCACATTTTAGAGCTATGACTGTGATTGGCCAAAAAAAAAAAAAAAATCGAGAAGATGGGTAGAGATGAAAAATAGAAAGAAAATAATTTTTATTAATGTAGACATTCATTTTTGTCAGTGTTTAATTTTAATTTTAGTTTTTGTTTTAATTTTAATT
>JBBYHM010392744.1:0-14293 GCA_038381775.1 Adansonia rubrostipa | reverse complement strand
ATTAACATTGGTGCTTAGATTGGTTCAATAGTATTACATTTTCTCTTAAAATAATGTATCAAATTTACAATAATTTCTTTTTGAAAAACTCATGAACTTACCATTTATGAAATGTAAATTTAACCTTACTTTTTATACATTAGAAAATATTAAGTTCACAAATAACACTTAAGAATATTCTTTAAAAAATAAGAAAATATTTGAAAAATATTTTAATTTTTTAAAGGAAATTAAAAAAAAAGAGTTTGATAAGGTTGATGAAATAACATAATGGTAATTCTGGTTTTTCAAAGTGATTTAAGTCAAATTGTCAAACATAACGATTACCCGATGACCAATTGGCACGCTATTACATTCATGTGTTAATTGCAAAATAGACAAACAGGTAAATTTATATCATGTAAATAGCCAAAATTTTGGTGGAAAGAAATAGAGAAAGAGATATTAGTGCTTACAAGCAAGCCTAGCATTCCAATCCTGTTGGTAACCTAGTCATATTAGTTGGAGGCTGATGTGGGTCATACATGTAGTAAGAAATGTAATGGTTGAGACCGAGAAGGTCAAACGTGTTTTTCATGATCTGCAAGTTATTGCTGCAGTATTTGCTACTACATTGTACATAATGAAAAATAAATAAGAAGCCTATACATGTAGTAAGATTGTCTTTGAACTTACACAGCTTGTCTGTCCAGCAAACCTCTATATCTCTCTTGAAGTGCAATTGGTATATCAAAATGGTACAAATTCGCATGCGAGGTGATTCTTGCATGGATACCAGAGGTTACATGATTTGTATAATTTACAAAACTACGAATACTGCTATATGTCATTTAGTCTAAGATAGTAAACCCAATTTCCAAAAGATTTTAATGAGATTGTTTTGTTATGCTCAACCATATTTTTCAAAATTGATATTGAATATACATACATTTCTCAATCATGTAGTCAATCAATCCACTAATAGGCATCTCCTTTCAAATTTACCTCACCTATCCGGTCTACATAAAGTTATGAATATAAACAATCATTTGATAATCATCTCAAATTGTTTAAAGATGTTTATGCAAATGACACACAAGATTGCCAAGTGATATTGGCTATACTTATTTAATTTCATGCTTATAATATGATTATGTTAGCATAAGGATGATAATGGACTAGACAATAGTATGACTAGGTTATGGATGGTTGAATTCTTCTTTTGGTGTTTATTTTATAAATAGAATCTATGAACCCTATCTTTTCTTTATGTAAACCCAGTGCCAAGAAGAAAAGACCAAAAAGATCAATAGGACTTGCAAAGACCTTGTATGATATCCTTAAAAATTTGACCAACTAGTTTCCTACAGCTTAAGGAAAATAGACAAATGAAGTCCATAATCATCCTAGTAGATTGTATCCGTTAGATTTACTTTTGAATTTATATATTTATGATATATGATTGACTAAATGCTAAGCATACTAATCCAACAAAGTAATGAAACTGAAGTTAAATGATTAAAAATCTCTCATAAAATATTGAGTCCATGCCAAAGCATGATTAAATGCCACAATTCATAACAAGATACCTGAGTTTTCGCTGCAGGATTTGTGAAGTTGCTCAATGTCCTTTCGTCTGAATGGTTTGAATTATGAATAATAGATCTTATTCAACTATTGTTGTATGGTTCGGATGTGCTAAACTTGACCATGACTTTAGAGGTGATGGTTAGGTGAAGCTCATATGATGCATTGAGGTAAAGAGTTACCACCTAACTGATTTAGGAGTTGCATAAAAATACAATCTGTAAACCAAGATACCTCCCCAGTTAGCTTTTACATGATTTGTTTAGTTGCTTAAGGTTATGTAAACATGAAACAATTGCTTAGCTCATTAAGAAGATTCAAACATTGAACTTCTTGGATTATGGCTGAGGGCTATAATCTCGATACAATAATAAGGATAATTATTATAGTTGTGAGACCTTACTTAATGATTGAAATTGCAAATTATTAACTACAAAATGTTTTGGTTTATAATGGATATAAACACAACATGACAAATAAACTATTTCTAAGAAGCATACGTGATGCTAATAAGCTTAATGGGCTTGATTTCATTAACTAGCCCACTTTGAATGGCATATCTAAGAATAGCCTGCTAGGTCAGGGGTAGTCTATAAAGTCCATATTGATAGCTTTGATTAAACCATATTGTGATGATGGCTAGTGTGACACTTGAACTCTGAAAGGGCTAAGTGGATATTTAAGCTCATAAAATCATCTGAAATTTTAAAGAATTGTGCTATAAAGATAATCGTAATGAGATGTTTAATATCCTTAAGGAATTATACTAATGCAAGATGTCAGAAGGTAGCCTAATCAGGCTTTATATGATAGGATATATTTCAAAGACTTAGGCACTTTAGATGGGTAACGGTCCATGCATTGTCCATATCATTTCTTTTAAAGAAAAACAAAGGAAATGATAAAGATTACAAGGAGTATTTTGATATGAGCAAAATTAGGAAACTTATAGAAATTTCAAAATTAGAAATACATTGAGATTAATTCACTTCTCTTGGTATATGATGCCTAGAAGTTTATGCTTAAATATGTAGTGAAAATAGACTATTGAGCCCCAAATGAAAGGAGTAGTGAAAATGGACTATATGCAATGGCAACCTTGCTGATATTCGTCAGCTTTGAATTTATCTCAATTTTGACATAACAAACCTGAGCTAAATTAACTTGTACTCAATTGTTTCAACTTAGTATTTTCCTTTAAATAAATTGAAAAATATTTGGAAAATAATTACTAAGTTAATTTTTACCACCCATTTTCACAAAAATATATGTTCCAAATGCATATAAATACTTAGAATATTTTTGAGATAAGATTAAGCCACATTCAAGCCAAGAAAAATCATTTTATGAAGGAGTTTTAATTGATATATTAACACAATGTATCAAAGTATCGATACCAGGCTTAAAACCCTTAAATGTATCGATACATATCCCCATGTATCGATAGATTATAATGAGTAATGATACTCACCCTATAGGTATCGATACATCGCTCGACAGTAGCCAAGGTTTGGCTGAAATACTTGACTGTATCGATACAAATAGCTTTGTATTGATACGACATGATGAGTATCAATACTTAACCTGGTGTGTCTCTGCAACAGCCTATAACGATCATATTTTTTATTCTTGTATCGACACACTTGGTATTGTATTGTTACAATGATGTGGGTCTAAATGAAAATAAGCATTTATGAAGGCTACAATAGCTTTCCACCAACCTTATCTAATACCCAGGGTCTATAACAATTCCAATAAATAGAGGTTCATAACAACTAAAGAAGCAAGAGATACCAAGATCAATCAAGCTTGAACAACAAAAGCTCAAAGTCTCTAAATTTTTCATTCTTCTTATATTCAATTTATACTCTTTCAAATTTATTTGTAGCTCATCCACTTGGTACTTAAATTCCAGCAAACACCCACCTACTAGAGGTTTTAATTGTTTGTTAACATTTAATTCATATCACAAAAGGGTTGTGCGAAAGTAAGTGAAAACACTTAAGAATTTAGGGTAGAATTTTCAAAGGGATTAAAAGGTTCTATCTAAGCCTTAAGAGATAAAGTTGTAAGGTTATACCTTACCCTCAAAGGTAACAATTTCATTAGTGAATTATGGGAATCCCCTTGGCAAGGAAGTGTCAAGAAGAGAGGATGTAGTCTCTGAGTTCAAAGACCAAATCTTTTTATATTAATTGTTGTTTCTCTTACCTTTAACTCTCTTTTTAATCTCAATTTACTTTAATTTTTTGCAAGATCAATTTGAGATTAAATTTTTTTAAAAAACCAATTCATCCCTTTTTGGTTCAATCATTACTTTTGAGCTAACAATATTGATCAAAGCTTGCATTTTTTATTGATGTTCCTAAAACATAATCATAATTTCTTCATAAAAATTAAATGTTAATTTTGGCATTTAAATGCCAATTGAGAATGATCGCTGGCATTTGATGTCATGCTCGGATTCATTCCTCATTAAACAAATCATTAGATATAGAAGTCGTTCTATGTGTTGGCTTCATTATTCTCAAACACCCTTGCAATAGTATTGAGAATACTAAATGGCTTATAACCTAAAGGACTTAAATATAGTTTTCAAATCTAGTTGCCTTAAATCAACATATGAAAGGTTTAGTGGGAGGCATTTATGTTTTTTTTTTTTTAAGTTAAAGATTATAATTTGACTTAGTGATAAATAGCCATGACATTAAAAATGTAATTATTTGGAAGTGTTCCAAACTAGAGAAGATTGTATGTTTATTCCTTAAAAGTTATAAAAACACTTCTTTATTTAGGCTCAGAAAAGGGGTTACATTTGGATCATTAGCTTACAAGCTAATAAAAGACTCCTAAAATTTGTTAAAGTAACAATTAAGCCATATGATTCAGATCTGGGTCTCGTTGTGATCCAAATAGTTAGTAACTTTGATAATGATTATCATGAATATGGTCGAAGCATATTCTTATAATAGTACTAAAGCTTTGTCCAAGTGGAGACACGATTGCTAATTGAAAAGTTTATCCTTGGATGCGTTAGTAGTTGGCTTAGTGCAAGTGGGAGATGTTAGTATATGCCTTAGAGCCAATCAGATTGGATGAGGCATATGATACTTAATAATGCAAACTAATCACTTTAGTTAGTGTTTTAAGCTTTTCTTTCATATTAGTGGTGTGATTGACAATCATGCAAATATTAATTAGATGAAGCCCATGAAATAAAATGGCTTTGCAAAGTTGGTAAAGTGTTACGTTAGTGAGATCCTTATGCATCAAAGCCGTGTTTCTAAAAACATTCCTAATCATCATGTTGTCAAAACATGTCATTAACAATGTACAATGTCTAGCATATGCTAAGCCCTCATGCATTTGGTGCATGCAACTCTTTGATCTCATAGAAGTTGAAGTATAGGATACTTAAGGATAGATATGGGCACTTGTTTTATGGAAAAAAGTTTGCTGAACATGGCTTATATAAAAACTCCATTTGGTATAAGTTACTCAAGTATCTATGGAATATGTTCTCGTATACCAGTCGTGCATATAAGTCCTTAGACTTATGATACCAGGTCATCTTTATAGGGAGTGACATGCTTTGATTCCATTATGAACGAGTCCATAATGATGCTTATGGTAAGGCACTTTTGGGTATGTCATGAACTATACGAAGATGGATGAGTGATCCAGAGAGGATTCACCACTCAAGTGACATCGAAGACATATCTCTTATGTTCTCAGCATTGGTTAGTTTGATATAATCATTGGCCAACGCATGATGAATTTAGGAGAAATTATTTCTTTAAATTCATGAGGTTAATCGAAAGATACAGGAACTAATATAAATTGATAAATGAGTAGATATTCAATCATGCTCATGGTTTTTCTAGGATATTTGATGGAAGGACCAAATCACATTGAAAGGCTGATTACTAAAAGGTGTTTTATGAGTTTATATTGACTTTTCCCACGTACCGAGTGACCATGATACCTTGTTAGAGGCTATATTGGTCAATAAATATAAATACACTTAACTAAGTAATTATATTTATTGTCATTATAATGGAAGCCTAATGGGTTACACATAATAAGATGATCTATTAGATTAAAATCGGGATTCAATTAAGTGTGTCTTAATTGAATAAAAGGTATAATAGGGAAGACTTAATTGAATAAGTTCAATTAAGAATATGTAAGATATAAATTAGATTTGTGAAATCTACTTAGAGATGTCATAATATGGCAATAAATATAAGTATGTATTATCAATATAATGTCTATTTGTAAACACGGTTTTAGGGATATTATTAAATAAAGCCAAATAATTATATTTGGAAAATTGAATAATTATTTGATAATTATTGAATTAATTATGTAATATTATTTACATGAAGTAAAAGTTGTTTTGCTTGGGTCAAAAATTTAATTATTAATTAAATTACCTAACATAATTATGAATTAAATTGCCTAACATATAAATTAAGGGGTTAGGCTAAAAGCCCTAATTATTAAGTTAAGAGTGTTTAGTTGTGAACTACTCCAAGTTAGGCTTGCTAATGCGCTAGGCGCATGGAATAGCTATCTTTGGTATGCTGTTGAGCTAAAATATTAAGAAGTTAGTCCTAAGGCCTAATCTTGGACAAGCTAATTAAAATAGTTTTAATTAGGTTCCAAGAAATATTTCAAGTTGTTACCACCTATAGGGCTTGTTTCATGGGTCTAGTTTATTCATTAAACAACTTAACCTTGTCCGTAAGGTGTACATATACAATGTTAAGTCTTTTTGGGAGAAAGATGGCTATCAAAAAACCCTAAGCAAAGAACCTTAGATCTCCCTAAAAGGCTATTGCGCCAAGTCCCGACTTCTCTAAAGCTCCCTTTGCACCAATTCACATTCAAAGTGATCTCAAAGTGTTTTGGATCATAACAAACGTAGAAAAATTGTTTTCTATCCTAGTGGAATCAATTGGAACAAAAAATTTGGATTTTTCGATTCATTTATTGGTATATGGGCAAATTAGCTACTTTTCTAAAGGTGTCTTAGTGCAAACATAGTTTTTGAGTCATCTAAAATTGTTTTTCATCATAACGAAGTTAGAAAATCAGTTTTCTATCCTAAAAGACTCAATTGGAATAAAAAATTAGGATTTTTGGATTCGTTTGTTGTATCTGCAAAAAATAGCTACTTACTTACGGAGCTATTTTCTTCTTTTTGTGTAATAAGTGTGAGAATTTTTCTCGAATCACTTCAGATCTAAACATGTTTGATTATATATCTTTTGATTAAGGCTTGAGAAGCCTTTTGGTTAGCTTCGGAGAACCATCAGACCTCATAAAGGCTCTAATAAGCATCTATGTAGATTATCATTAAAGGCAGAACATTTGGATGACTTTTTACCTCAATAAAAGATGGTAATAATCAACCAATGGTGCGTTCATGCAGGGATCAAGATACTTAGAGTTATGAGTCTCTAAGTAAGTATGATTTCTATTAGTGTTTTTCTATGACTATAATTTTGAGATTATGAAATATTTATATTTTATTGAAGTTTTATGGTTGGATGTATACTTTATAAAAGGATTATTATTTCTAACACAATTAATGGGAAGTAAAAACTTTATATGCAAAATTAGTTGGATGGCACATGTCTTTAAAGGTACATATAAAAGAGTAAGAAATAACAAATGCAACATATGTAATCTCCTTAACCTTGCTTGTGGTGTTTTTACACTTCACTGGCAATGTATAAAATAATAATCCTTTATAAAAATGCTTATTTAAAATTTTTTAGATGAGTTAAATTTTGAGGAAAGAGAATTTTAATTAATTTCAAAATTTGGAATTTATTTACCTATTTTTAATATTAATGAACAAAAATTCACAATCTTAATCACATGTAATAAAAAAATGAAAAATCTATTTTCATTTTTTTTGCATATTTTGAAATTTTATTTGGGAATCATCCCTATTTTTTATTGTAAAATAAGTGCTAACATTTTTTTAAAATTCATTTAATAAATTTAGAAGTAATGGTGTTAATTAATTTTTTATTATTTTATTACTAAAAAACTAGTTTTGAGCTGTGCCCTGCATGGGATATCAAATTTTATAAAATTTTGATGTAAATAAATTACTAATTCAAAATAATTTAAAATAGAAATAAAAAATGTTTAAACATAATCAATTACGTAAGAAATTATAATAAAACGTTTAAAAACTTGTATGGTATTATTTAAAAAATTAAAATCCTACAATATGCTTAAATATTACATACCGAATAAGTGAGTAACTATTATGTTTATAAAAAAAGTAAAATATTTTGATTTTATTATTATTTCGTTAACAACCATATGAAAACAAAAGCATTATTAAATCGACTTTTACGTGATAATCGATAAAGTATTAATACATATATTACCAAAATTGTATATTTTAACTAGTTTGCTACTGATGCGATGCACGTATTAGTTTTTATTTATTTATTTTTACATACATTTATAAATGCATAATCTTTTATATTTTTTAAGGTATAATATTAAAGATATTAACACTTTTGATAAAAATTTAACAAAATTATAAACAATGTTTTTTTAAGTGTTATACAACAATGGTATTAAGTTAGAAATAAATAAAATTAATTAAAAGGAACATAATCTTAATAGAGCACCTAAACAAACAATGAAAACAATAAAATCAACTTTGAAGAAAAGGAAATTAAGTTAAAAAAATTGATTTCTTAACATGTAAATCATACAAATAGTTGTAATGAAAAAATCAACTTATTTTAAATTAATTGTGTGAAAATTAAGATGATGCATGCATTTTTTTTATTGGCTAACCATAATATTTTTAAAAAATTCTAAATTAATTTTCGTATCCCCAATATTAAATTAAAATTTAAAAAATGAGTTTAAATTTTTAATAGAGATAAAATGAATCGATCCTAAAATTAGGCATTAACCAAAAAATAAAAAATAATCCATATGATTACAAGGATTATTATTAAATTTTTGGAAGATATAAAAATATGCTATTATTAATTATTGTAATTTCCAAGTTAAAATCTTGATCTAAAATTTGAAATATAAATCTTTTAAGTATATAAATAAACATTTTGGTAATTCTTTCAAAATTTATAATTTAATAGAAAAATTATTCATCTTTAATTTAAAATACCGTCGCTATGTGCCCATCTTTAAAACTTCGGATGATCCGAAGAGCATAGCGTGCTCGACTTAAAAATAAATGATGGTAGGTTATGGTCAAGCCTTTGAGTTATCCCATGATCGAGATTTGGATTAGGCGTAGTAAGATGAAGGAAAGAAAGACCGTCAGGGGAATCACTCATCCAATCGAGTCTCAAATGGCCACCATGAAGTGGCTATAAATTAGGAGTCGCCACCAATCATTTTAGGCTAGGCAAAATCGGATGCCTATTAAAAATAATATTCTGGGTTACAAAACTCAAGACATCAGTTTCATGGTTTACGTGGTCCAAAGATTCGATGGTTGGGCTCGGGAGTTGGCTACGCATAAAGAGGTACAAACCTCCTCGTGATGCCCAAAATCGATACCTACTAACTATGTCTCACTTTGGTCTTAGTTAAATCGGTTCCATTTAGTCTTTATTTAGATATAATTCCCTCTAATGCATGAAATTTTATAAAAATAGATCCGATTTTTCTCTTTTTAAAAAAAAAATTAGCTCATCTATCCACCTTAGAGATGTGAGGAACTTAAGGAGTTTTTATGAGTATAAAGTCCAGATTGAGTTTTGAAAATTTTGATATTCTGCATTAGGCACTAGAGAGATACCAACATGAAACATCGCTTTGTAATTTTTTTTTGGAAAAACTAATTTTAAATATGGATGGATTATAATCACTACAAAAGGAAATAAGTTAGTAAGGTAGAAAAAGTGAAATATAATAATATCATAAACAAGCAATAACAAACAATAGAATGTAAAAAGGAGGGGCGATCAAAATGTATCTCATAATTACTTTCGATTATTAAAGAATAACTAAGATAACAATTTTATAGACTAGTCTAGATTCGATGGTAATTTGAAGAACAAAGATGATTTTTAACAAAGCAGTCTGAGGCATCCGGAAAAGAGAAAATATTAGATGTTTTCGAGGCAAAGCAGGGTTGGAGTATCCCCTCGGAGATATGGGGTTAGAGTATCCCCAAAGATGAAGTTAGAAAAATATTTAAGAATAAAGAAAAAATTTATATATCTTCTTAAAAAATGGGGTTGGAGTATCTTCTCGAAGTAGTAGGGTTAGAGTATCCCTAAAGTTAGGAAAACATTTAGGAACAAGGAAAAAATTTAAAATTTTTAATTAAAAATGAGGTTAAAGTATCCTCTTTGAGTAATTGAGTTAGAGTATCTCCATTAGCAAAAATTTTAATGTGAAATCCTATTTTTGTATTTTAATCTTGATCCGAGTAAAAAAAAAGGCCAATGTTGTAGGGGAACCAACCGGGCATATTTTAAGACATTCAAACATCTCGATAAAAAGAGATTAAAAAAATAAGATAAAAATAGGAGAAAGCATCATGCCATCTCCTTTCCCAAATTTATTTTGGGTGCATCGAAGGCTTTAGGGGGTAAATGGGTCACCATTGGAAAGCTAACTCAATAAGGTTTAATGTAAAAATATTGCAATCCTAGGAAATAACTTTCTAGGTAGAACTAATTTTTGAATTTGGTCTATCTTGACACTGGCAGCATGTGTAGGGGAGAGGACACACCAAACTTTGAAAAATCATTCCAGGCTTATCCGGGATCATTAGATCATGAATAATACCTTTTCGAAAATGGAATTTTGTGAACATTTTAGGTAAGATATTTAAAAATTTTTGAAAATTAATTTGATGGGCAAAAGTGGCTTAAATAGAATATTGCATGATGGTTCCAAGGGTTCCAGATAGGAAAAGTTTGGAAAATCATAAGTCTCTCATTCATAGGATGATCCAATGGTAAATAAGACATCGTTAGAAAGATAATTTGATGCCCATTAAGAGAAAACTATTAGAAAAATTGAAACAAATATGTTGTGGTTTGAAACTGATTTTTCAAATCTGAACTACAGTGCTGCCAGAGCGAAAACAAGGGGATTATTCAATATTCTGGGTTATTTCAAAGATAGGCTCAGTCTAGAACATCCGAACATCCATGACAAAAAGTAACATGGGCTTCACAAGTTCATTCCACAATCTTGGAGTAGCTTGGGATGATAGAACAACCCGTTAACCATGTTACTAGAGGGGATGTAGGACTCAAGATCAAGGCTTAATACTAAAAAATAATCTTTTTTATTTTGAAAAATGAACTTATTCCACCGTGAATCCAGAGTTGAAATGTTTATCTACCCCTAAGATTGGAACACTTATTTTATGAAAGCATTAAGTCCATGCTATTCTTCATCTATTAGAGGTAGCACAAACTTAACTTAGGGATTTCTTTTAAAAATTAGATTTTTAACAAACAAGCATGCATCTTGACAAGAATGACATAAACAAAACATAACGTGCACTAAGATGAATAAGGACTAAACATGCAAACATGCACAAGTGACATGTTAAAATGGAAATAGGTGACAAAATCTGAGAAGATGGCAAATAAGGTGTATGAACATATTCAAACAAAAGAATACAGGCTGAAGTTGTCAAGACAACATTTTTATGTAACGAGACTCCTTAAAACACAAAAAATAAGTGAATATACATAAGACATGTTAAGGTGGATATTTAATCAAGTGTTAAGCATGCAAAAATAGATGAAATATGACATAAAATGCATAGATAAGGGAGCTATTTTGATGTCAGAATGAAAGACAAAATGTTTGGCCTACCATGCAACATCAAAGCAACAAGAGAGCATCAACACTCTAAAACTACCACAAATAAGGCAGCAACAATGCATGAGAACTTTAGAAGGGCCATGGTAGCATAAAGAGGTCACTAGGATGATGAAAATGTTAAAAAATCTGAGAATATGTAGAGTCAACTGGAGGAAATATAGCAAATGTTTCAAGTTTAGGCTTCTTTTTGAACAGCAGTTTTAAACTTCACCTTTTTGGATTGAACAGCAAAAGAATGATAAAAAAGAGGGGCTTTTTAGTTAGGTATGGTTAAAGGGGAGTTTTGAGAGGGACTATGAGTGAAATAAAGGTTTTTGGAAGGACTTTTAGTGATGGTTTTGAAGGGATCCGAAAATGGAAAAGAGCTTTGCTTTTAGTTTTTGGTGGGAGTGGAAAGTAGAAGGAATGAGTTGGAGTTTTTCTATTAGGAATCTCTTTTTTTTTCTTTTTTTTTTTTCAGCTGAATCCAAGGTTGGCTTATATATCCATGTGGCCATGAAGACAAAAGTAAAAAGGCAAGGGCATTTTAGGATTTTGGTGCATGTAGCTTATGCAGAGGTCAGGTACAATGCTCAGCTGCCATAGAAACACATTGGTTTGCTTAGCAAAAATAGTGGATCTGGACTACTTTATTCAACTAAGCATTGAGTGAGTTCAGCTTTACTTTTTGACAAATAACCTAATGTCATGAAATGTCCTTTATCATTGGCTATTGGACTTCAAGATTTTGTTTAAATCTAATCACAAGCCCAAAGACAAAGCCTGGTATGAATTTTGAAAATTTTTGCTGTAAGAAACGTGTTTGAATCAGATCTTGAATCAACGGTGCAGTGGCTGAAAAATGGCTTGAACTAGGCAAATGTGTCTTCGTGTATCAATATAAAACATTGTGTATCGATACACAAGGCAATTTTACCCATGAGTATTCATACAATAAACTGTGTATCGATACTAAGAGCAAAAAATGTTTCCAGTCTTGAGACTTAGAGACATATATCGATACTTCATTGACTTGTATCGATACTCATGCTTGTGTATCGATACATTTTTTCAAAAATCACAACTTTAGCTAATACCAAGGTCTATATTGATACATACAAGCTAGGTATCGATACCACATTTTAGGTATCGACACCAAACCCTTTTGTATCGATACTACATGTGAAAATTCAAATTTTTGATGCCATAAAGCCTCCTCTCAATAATTGTGCACCAATAAAACTTGTACATACCTGCGGCTTCTTGATTTTCCTCAACTTGGACACAAACATCGGGAAATTGGTTTGGGTACTCATCTGAGTGACTTCGATGACACTATGAAAAATGATTTTTCATGCCTCATCTTTTATTTTTCTCTGAGGTGACCTATAGGCATTCTAACTTGGCGCCACCTACATGACTTGTTTCATGGGTCTGGTTTATTCATTAAACAACTTAAACTAGTCTATGAGGCCTATAAATACAATATTAAGTTTTTCTAGGAGCAAGGTGGCTATCAAAAAACCCTAAGCAGAGAACCTTAGATCTCCCTAAAAGGCTATTACGATAAGTCCCGACTTCTCTAAAGCTCCATTTGCACCGATTCATATTCCAGGTGATCTCAAAGTGTTTTGGATCATAATGAAAGTAGAAAATTTGTTTTCTATCTTAATCAATTGGAATAAAAAATTTGGATTTTTGAATTCATTTATTCGTATATGGGCAAATTAGCTACTTTTCTACGGTTTTCTTATTGCAAACATGGTTTTTGAGTGATCTAAAGTTGTTTCTAATCATAACAAAGATAGAAAATCAGTTGTCTATCCTAAAAGACTTAACCAGAATAAAAAAATTAGGAATTTTGGATTCATTTGCCTATATCTGCAAAAAATAGCTACTTCCCTATGGAGCTATTTTCTTCTTTCTCTTTGCGCAATAAGTGTAAGAATTTTTCTTGAATCACTTCAGATCTGAACTTGTTGGCTATATCTCTTTTCTTCAAGGCTTGAGAAGCCTTCTGGTTAGCTTTGGAGAACCATCGGATCTCATAAAGGCTCTAATAGGCATCTACATGGACTATCGTTACAGGTAGAATATTTGAACTAATTTTAGCCTCAATAAGAGATCGTAATAATCAAGCGAATATGCATTCATGCAGGGATCAAGATGCTTAGAGTTATGAGTCTCTAAGTAGGAATGATTTCTATCAGTGTTTTTTTATGACTATAATTTCGAGATTATGAAATATTTATATTTTATTAAAGTTTTATGGTTGGACGTATACTTTATAAAAGGATAATTATTTCTAACACAATTATTGGAAAGTAAAAACTTCATAAGCAGAATTAGTTGGATGACACATGTCCTTAAAGGTATATATATAAAAGAATAAGAATAATAAATGCGACATATGTAATCTTACTAACATCGCTTGTGGAGTTTTTGTACTTCACTGGCAGTGTATTAGATAATAATCCTTTATAAAATGCTTATTTAAATTTTTTTAGATGAGTTAAAAATTTGAGGAAAGAAAATTTTAATAATTTCAAAATTTTGGAATTCACTTACCTATTTGTAATATTAATGAACAAAAATTCACAATCTTAATTACATGTAATAAAAAATGAAAAGTCTATTTTAATTTTTTGCATATTTTGAAATTTTATTTGGGAATCATCCTTATTTTTTTATCGTAAAATAAGTACTACCATTTGTTTAAAATTCATTTAATAAATTTAAAAGTAATGATATTAATAAATTTTTATTATTTTGTTACTAAAAAACTAGTTTTGAGCTGTGCCTTGCACGGGATATCAAATTTTATAAAATTTTGATGTAAATAAATTGCTAATTCAAAATAATTTAAAATAGAAATAAAAAATGT
>JBBYHM010392664.1:0-14307 GCA_038381775.1 Adansonia rubrostipa | reverse complement strand
TGTGAAATGCAAATTTTCTTCAAAATATAAACTTTTCAAATGAATTTCTCATATACTTACAGGGGTAATTACAGTGCTGTACCTTGCCCAGATAAGTCCACTGCATGCTAGAGCTGAAAAAACCACACAACAGGAAATCAAACAAACAAATGCTACTGATAATTAACATACCCTCGAAGCAGTTATCCCGGTTTGGATTTTGTTTTAGATATATGAAATTAGGTAAGATGTTTATTTACGTTAGTTGGGTTGGGTACAGTTGATATAAATACAAATATAATTTATTTATATTTTAGTTAGGTGTCTGTTTGGTTGGTTTGGTTTAAAAATAAAAAAGCGTAAATCAATAAAAAAAAATCTATTTAAATCTATTTCACTAATAAATCTCTGCCGAAATTATCAAATCAAACTAAATAAACATACTAAAATCAGTTTCGATCGTTTAAAACAACTATTGCCCAAGCCTACTCCAATACATAAACAATAATAATAATAATAAAATAATAAAAAAAATTAAATATACTCATGTTGAATAAATATTTGTGTTTGACCATCGTATTCGACTCAACTGTACCATAGCCTTTAAGTCTATACATGAAAGAGATGAAGAAAATTAGAGAAAAAAGGTAACCAATTGGGATCAGATATCAGACCTGCTTGCTGAGGGTAAGAGACAGTTTCAGCTGGCCTTGTTGAGATGTCAACAACATTGGCAATGTTTACAGCCCATTTGAAAGTTGGCGCCCAGAAATGAACTGCAATTTTTACGTGAGAAAGAAATGAAGAAGAAGAAGAGGAAGAAGAAGAAGACGAAGAAGATTAATCCAACAAAGTTGCCAGATTAAAAGAAAATTAAAAGAAAGTTCAACAAGTAGTTTTTGAACTGCGAAAAAAGATCAACAAAAATGAATCATTTCAACGTTGTAACTAACGAAATTTGTGATGCAGGAACTGCTAAATCACAGATTTTTTATTTTTAAAAAGATAATCAAATATCCGAAGAGGAAGCAACAATGGTTTAATGAATCAAAATTGAAAAAAAAAAAACTGAAATCAAGCAAAATAAGTATTAATTAATCTAAATAACATTGTTAAAATACCAAATAAAGGAATGGTTTTAGAGAAAGAAGAAAACAAACTAGTTTTTGGCCCCGCCGGGTGATTATAGAACGCCTGAAACTTGGAAAAAGCCATATAAACCTTTCTGCCCAAGCTAAATTCTGACTTATATTTGTCTTTAATAGTAATCAACTTATTGCCATACTTATATATATATATATATATATATATATATATTAGTTTTATACTAATTTTACATATTTACATAATTTTTATTTTATTTATTTTTGTTTAATCTGAAATCATAGCTCATATTTGATTTATGTAAATCATACACATCAAATTTTGAGTAAATTTAAAATGTATAACTATTTATTTAATGAAAAAAATTTTTGACTGTTAAATATATATTAAAAAATATATTTTCAATCGATATTGTAAATATATCGAATTGATTTTGAAAATTTTATATATATAATAAATTCAATTATATTATTAAATTTAACGATTAATTTATTAAAATATTAATCATACAAAAAATTATATAAATATTTAAAATTAATTAAATTTTATATTAATATAAATAAATTACGCTAATGTTAGTCTTCGTTGACTTAATTGAAGAGGAAATTAAGGGGTAAGTTCGTCATAGATGATCTTAGCTAAAACCCCAAATAAAAAATGTGACAACGAAGACTAATTAAAGAAGAAAAGAAACTTGTACTATACTGGTATTCAAAATTATCTTTAAGCATGATCACATGCTTTTGATTAGATAATTTTTAATCCCCATCACAGTCAAACCTCCATCAGTATTTGGCAGAATACTTCCACGAATCTTCGTCTTCGGTAGCTTTTAGATTTGGGTTAATTATTTAAATAGTTTTTATATTGTATTTTTTTAACTGATTATTGGTAAAAAAAATTAATTTAAGTATTTATATTATGATTGTATTAAATATATATAAATACTTAACATTAATATTATTTAATAAATATTGATATAATATTTAATATTTAATCTAATTATAACATGTAATATTTTAAAAGTAATTAATATGTATTAACAAACATTAAAAAAATAAATAAGTTATCGGAAATGATATTAAAAGTACAATTAGCACAACAAACATTTAGAAAGTTGCCGCCTGAGTATTAGCTCAATAAACATGATGTTGTTGATTTGTTCCCGGAGGTTACGGATCCAAAAGGGTTTAGGTTCGTAATGTTTTTTTCAAATAAGTTGTTTAGATGAGAGTTGAAAGGTTATAGGTTGATTAAGAATATAAAAAACATTTAGAAAGTTATAAATAAGGTTTTTCGAGATGTTTTCGGTAATTGCTAGCAATGGACCATTCCTATAAGCTATTTGTTGTATAGAAATGCTCATAGATCAAATTATGGTTCAAATTTTTTATTTTTTTTATTTTAATTTGATTCAAAATTTTAAATTATTATTTATAAAATATTAAAATATTCAAAAAATTTGATTTTACATTAATTTACATATTTTATAATTAAATATAAATAAAAATTTTTATAATTAAATAATAATTTAAATTAAATTAATTCGAATTAAGAAAAATACTTAGTCAAGGCCTATCCTGTATGGGCCAGTTGCTCGACCCACAGGTAGATGCTGCCCTCAAGCCATCATAAAGGGCTTTAAGAACAAAGGCTTTTGCATTACATTGCAAGATAATTTCTTGCCGACCCTTTCAATCTTGGCCTTTTTGGAGGCCGCCAATCGACATGATGAAAGCTTAAAAGACCAATAAAGCCTTAGTAAGTTGGATCAAATACCATTAATTATGTTCCCTGAAAGTGACTGCTTTTGTAACATGGTCAGTTTGGGAGTTCAGCTTTGTACTAATCTTTAGGATCCCACACGTTTTGTACTTTAAATTTCCCAGACAATATAACACTTTGAACACGTTGTCTGAAACGCTACTGATAGATTTTTCCCTTTACTATTTCAAATTGTCCCCAAAGTCACAATTCTATGCATGTTCTATAGGGGGTATTACTGGAGGCAGTGCTTTAATTTGCAGTCGTCGTTTTTTTGTTGGATTGCGTTTTATCATTGGTCGTAGATGTAACAAATGCTTTCATATTCAATTACGATGAATATTTATAAAAGAAATTGAAACATGAAGTAATGATCGTCAAAAGTGCTTTTCAGTAGTGAATGTAAAACAACCGATTTTAAGAATGTTACTTACTCATAACAGTTTGATAGGAACTTAATAGACCAAACTTTCTTTTCTCAAGCTTCCAACCTGTAAAAGGCTTAAATTAAACTACAACAAATTAATCATGATCTTGATCCTGGAGGTTGAATCTAGATTGGATTAGTCAACAGTTCCTCACAATACACTCAAATTTTTGAAAAATACTAGTAATTTTCTATGTTACACAGATTTTTTTTATTTTTTTTTAAATATCTATGTTCGATACTTGTATTCAATACATATTCGATTATGGGTATAGGATAGAATTCTGTAAGTATATTAAAAAATTAAATATATTCATATCTGACATTTATTCTAACTGAAAATGCATACTGATTTTTTTTATTTAGTATCCTTGAATTCTTTTGGAACAAACGATATTATATGTGAAAGTTAGAGCTAGGTCGGAGCATCATGTCCCACTTTTCTTTCCTCAAGTTCCATGAAATAAAAAGTTATGGTCTACATTTTGTTATGTTGGCAATCAAAAAGGAAGGAAAGAAGGAAAAAAAAAAAAAAAAAAAAACTTCTCAAGTCAGAAGATTAACCAATATATAAGAGACAAAACCAGCATAATTAAGTAATTTGTTTAGTAGAATATCAAACTTTTAATTCATTGATTAGAGTCAAATCCTGCCCTCAAATATAAAAAAGAAAAAACATATACATACATATATCTCTATATATATATATATATATATAGGAGAAAAAATCTGGGCAATCTAATGATTTTTAGATAAAATATTGAGGTTTTAATTTCAATGATCAAAATTAAACTCTAACAACTTTAAATATAATATACATAAATGTATATATATAAAAGAAAAAAAAAAAAAAACATGATGCCGTAGTTGCCTTGAGTTATCTTTCTTTGTAGCTGCATTGAACCTGTTCTAAATTTCTGTCATTGTGACAGAATTTATGTAAGATCCACCTTTATTTGCTTTTGTAAAAGAAGACAATGAAACTTCACTCACCCTAAATTGTCCTAATGCTCCATTTGCAATCCGCAAAGAAGTGCTTTAATACGTTTGTTTATGATCTCTTAGTTGGCATCGTAGCAACCACACATCATTTAGAGAGGATTTTGGTAATTATATTATTTAAATTGGAAAAGATGATTGATCTTTTATGGATTCTTTGTTTATTCTTCTCATTATAACTGCTCCACTTTGATTAATTAGTTGAATGCATACGTAGATTATGATTATAATGATAGATATGTAAACTGAATGTTGCGTGGGCGATACTATAGCTTCTTTATGGAATTTTCCTTCACGTATTTTTAGACTGCAATCTCCTTTTTCTTTAATGAAATGTTAATAATTTCTTCTACCGTTTTCAACATTATTATTCTAAGATATGGTTTAAAATTGGTTTTGAGACAAAGTTTTCATCATTTTCCCTTTTGAAGATTAGGTTTCAAGACATTTACCCGTGCCATCCTATGTATTGAGATTTAGTCGTTATTTTTGAGCATGCATATATCAAAATTATTATTCTCTTTAGACACTTAAGTCGTGCAAGTTTTTGTTATCCAAAAAGTGCAACTCTTTTGATTCAATCCTAAGACCTCTCCTTGAAAGAGTCTTTCTCCATTGGTATTCTATTTGACATAAGGAGAGGTCATTGGCTTGAGCGAAAGGAAATGCACTTTAGGTGACAAAACCTAACAGGAATTGTAAGTTTTCAAAAAGAGCCATTCTTTTGATGTAACCATACATAAAGTGATAACAAATCTCGATACATAAAACAACGTAAAAAAATTTTTTTTAATTCGATCATCACTATCACCTTACAAAGGAAAGAATAGGGTTAAGTATTCGTTGTAAAACTTACAGAAGACAAAAGGAGATATTGGCCATCTCATTGTTGCATTTGAAGGTCACTAGGGAAAAAAAAGAGGAAGCATTGATCATTCTTTAAATGGTATGTCTAACCAGTATTGGAGGTACACGTGCTTCTTCATGTGGATGCACTTTGGAAATTAATTTCTTTTTTTTAATTAGTTAAAAAAATTTTAAAAAAATTATATAATTGGAGCCATTTGTTCTCTTTCTTTTAGTAGGGAATATGGTTAACGATTAAAATGTCTTGGTTAATTGTCCTACCATGAAATTATTTGATAACATCATGTTATATTATTAATTTTTTTTATTAGTATTAGTATTGCACTTGTCAAATGTTGATAATATTTTATTCTAATTCATTAATGGACTTACATGATCTTTGGTTAGTCACTAGTTTCATGTTACAAAATATATATATATATATATATATATTTATATATTTTAAGTTTTGGCAGCTACCGTTGAATTAATATTTGCCTATTGATAATAATAATTTGATTTAATAAAATTTTAAATTTATGTCACACACAAATTCATCAAAGTTTAGCCACAAAGAAGTAACATTTAATAACCAATAAATAAAGCCTATGAGGATAAAGAGGAAGTCTTTGAAATCTTAAAATTTCAAGTTTTGAGTTTCATTACGTGAGTTTGATTTAATTTTATATTGAATTTATATGTTATATATTTATTTTAAATTTTGATACGACCAATATCATTGAAAAAATAATTACAGCAAATAAAAAAGTTTTAGGCAAAATGATTGTAATATGAGGACCTGAGCATAAAATCTGCATTTCCAGTCCCTAACTGCTAAATCAATACTTAAATAATTGCTTTTATCAAACAAATTTCAAGTTATGGCTACCTGTTCTTCCCCTTGTTTTTTTTTTTTTTTTAATTTTTTTCTACTTCTGCGGCTCTGTTTTGTTTTTTCTTTGCTTCTTCCATTTTTCTTGGAAAGATTTTAAGACCTCAAACACACAATTCATGAAGTCTATACAGAAAATCACCATATCAAATTGAATTATAGATATTATATATATATATATATATATATACACATCAAAGAGGTTGTAATTTGGGGATAAAATAAAAGTTATATATGTTGTAATTTGAATGATAAATCCGTTGAATTCAATTAAGATAAAACCTTTGCTTGTATCTCTTTAATTGGATAACCAATTGTCCTAAAATATTAAACTAATAAGAAAATGTCCAATTATTATATTTAAGTTTTAACACATTCTCTCATGTTCAAGCCAGATTGATGGTTAATAGAGTTACACAAATGTTAAAGAAATGTACAAATTAAAAAAGATTAGAGTAACGATGCACAACCCGATAAGCAATAAAATATTAAAAGAAAAACACAATTATTGAATTTAAAGTTGAAAACTTTAATTACATGATAATTGGTAAGCAATTATCCTAAAAACTTAATTTTATAAGAAATAGGTCGATCATTATATTTAAGTTTCATGAAGTATCAAATGATATTATATTTGGTCACTTCCTATATATATTCTTATTTTTAAGGTTTCTTTTTATCTGCTTTTAAGGTTGTTTGCTGCCTTGGAAAATGGATTAAGATAAATATTAAATAATTCAATTACTCCACTTTTCAATCCAAATACATTTTCATCAAACCTGTAGTAAGAGCTTGGATAAATGATGCCACCAAACCAACCATTCCTTTTAAGTAAGTAAGTATATATATATATTCTTCAATAAAGAAATCATGAAATCCAACAATAGCAATTAAAAAAAAAGAGAGACAAATAGTGAGACAAATCCTTTTTAATACATAAAATGATAAAACCTAAAAATATACTCCTCCGACTCTTTAATTTTTTTTACATTATTTATATTCAACACATAAAATTAATACATATTTGAATATTGTTATTAAAATATGACATTTTACTGACTCTCTAAACATATAAAAAACCTTAAAAATTTTACACGTACTCGACATCCACGTCAACACCCACTTGGCTTAGTAAAAAGTTTGGCTTAAAATATATTTTACACCCTTTTTCTCCACCAAGTCAAAACTAATTAAGCTCTAGGATTTAAACCGTTGCAATGGGAACAGTTGTTTCCATGGCTTTCATGGCTTGAAACCTTGGTTCCTTGGCGTGGAACTTCAGCCCAGCATATAGTTTCATGTAGTCTTCAAACACGAATTTGGGGTAAACTTGTTTCTTCTGATCCTCAGATTCTTTATCAAGCAAAGCTGGTGCTGGGTAGATCACAGCATCGCTACCCGGATTGTAGAATGAAGCTATCGACATGCGAGCTCCATCAGTTTGGGCAATCACCCTGTGCTCCACACTTTTGTATTTACCATTGGTGATCACCTGCATAATTTAAGTTCAAGTTTTAAGTTTCCTTTCTGATAGATTTATATCTCCGCACTGAGCCAAGATTTGGTGAAATTGGGTAGGGTTATTCATACTTAAGTGCGAGTATTAGATATAAATATGTATCCGATATAAATAAATTTAATTTTTTTAATTTTTTATGTATTTTAAGAGTCCTATAAGAGTCATATCTTTATATTTATGTCCGAAAAATATATCTTATATTAATAGTTTAAAAAAAATGAAGGGTCAAAATAACTTGAAATTTGAGTACATACCTCGAGCTGATCTCCTAGGTTGATAACAATGGAGTGGCGCAAGGGGGGAACATCGATCCACTGCCCATCTTTAAGAATCTGGAGGCCACTCACTTTGGGGTCTTGAAAGAGCAAGATGATGCCACCGGCATCCGTATGAGCTCTAAGTCCCTTGATTTTGTCTGGTGTTGGGCATGGTGGGTAGTTGCTAACTTTGGTGCCAAAAGTTGGACCTTTTGCCCCATAGAAAGACTTTTTCAGGTACCCTTTCTCAAGTCCAAGGTTCTCACACAACAAATCCAGGAGCTCCTCTGCTAGTTTCTCCAATTTCAAAGCAAATTCTTTCATCACCTTCCTGCAATTTTTTTAATTGGATTAAGTGTCAGGTAAGTTGAGAGTGAATTAAAAAATCAGATCAAATCGGTTTGTTCATCCAATTCAATTGAAAATTATTTTGTCATTTGATCCAGTAAATATATTAGAATTAATTATTAATTGAATTAACTCAAAATCGATTCAATCAATAAAAAATTGATTTTATATTTTTTTAAATTTTATTTATAATTAATAAAATTTCAACCTCTAACCTCTTATTTTTATATTAAAAACCATCATTAAACTAAATACATATTGTTATTAATTATTAACAATATTTAATATTAATTTAACGTAAAACTTAGTGTTTAAATATTAAAAATAAAAAATTATTAAATTAAACTATCAAATGACTTAAATCAAAAAATTTAAAATCTGATTGATTTAAACTTCAAGTTCGAAAACAATAACTGAACAGGAAAGTTTGTTGCTATAATATTTTGGTATTATTCTAAACCCAATGAATGAATGATAGTATATTATATTCAACGGTCAAGAACAGAGGACAGCATTAATCAATAATAACAAAACCCGGGGAAAGAAATTTATTGGGAAAATTATTGTGGTACAAAATAAGCACCATGATGGGACTAATTTATCTAGAAAATCTGGCTTTCATTCAGAAACTTGTAATTTGCTTTCCCCTGATCTATAGTTATATATACCTGTATTCTTCAGTGAGATCTGGGATTTCAGCCATGTTTGATTCAGGGAGATGGCGCAAGTAAAATGTGCTTTCCCAATCCATATCAGTCACCTCAGCCTGCAGACCTTCCAGTGCCTTGCTTGCTACCAGTTCCTTGAACCTTTGCTCCATGCATTTCTTGTAATGCTCTTTTGTCAGTCTTTCAACAGTGTCAAGAAAATCATGGGGAATCCCATGGTTCAGCAGCTGATAATCACCACAAGAAATGAAGGGAGGCAAAAAAAAAAACAAACACACATTAGCACAATATTTAGCAGAAATGCAGAGGAAAACATAGAATATGGTTATGTTACTCAGAACTCGAGTGTGAGTATCAAATATTAATGTGTTTAACACGTACATATTCAATTTTTTTTTAAAATTTTCACGTATTTAAACTTCGCAGAATTTTTGAAAATCATATCCCATATTCATGTTCAAATATATATCAATTAAGAATACTTTAAAAAAAATAAAAAGTCCGGATAGCCTTTGATACCTCAAAGAAGCCCCATTTCTCACAGGCATCCTTGATTTGCTCCATGGTTGCTTCTCTTTCCTCACCATTAACCTTCTCTAAGTTAATCACTGGGAAAGTTGCCATTCTATTAGCACTCTTTTTTTTTTTTCCCCTTTTTTTGGACCTAAAAAATCTCTCAAAAAGTCTCACTCTTTTACTTTGGATGGTAAAGCTTAGATTTCTGTGGTGCAAGGTAGATGCGAGGTGGGGGTATTTATAGAACTTCCAAGTAAGGTTTAAACATTAAAGGAGTCCAAAAATTTCAATTACAGGTGGGAAAATAATCTTAAAAATCATAAAAGACTTCAAAGTAGACCCGTTATTTATTTATGTTAGGCTAAATCTTCGACTAAAGTCTCCTTGCCATGTTGAAATAGCTATCCATTCTTTGGTTGAGTTCTTTCTTATAATTTTAGATATAATATAATCATACTACGATATGAATATGATACGAAAAGATAATTGTAACATGACGTGATGTTAAATAATAATATTGATATGATATGAATTGATTTATATGTTCGTAAGTTGAGTTAGATTTGAGTTAGTCTGAAAACTCGTTTTACTATTTATAATATTATTAAAATATTATTTTTATATATTTTATAGTTAATTTTAAATAAATTTTTTTTATTATTAAATAGCAATTTGAGTCAAACTGAACCTATCTGAATTTGAAAAAACTTTGTTCAAATTCTCACTCGTCCGATCAAACAATTTAAACATAAATATACAAATATATTAAATTCTATATATTATAAATTATTAATATATCAAAAATTATATAAATATATAATAATTTATATACGATTATAATTTATAAAAATAATATATATGCCACGCAAATACACGTAAGTCCTAGTCCTTTGAGTGGAATTGGACCCAATTTTTTGCTGGCACTTTTGAATTTTTTTTTTTTCTTTCTTTCTTATAATAATTTGACCAAAGCCAAACCGTGGCTCCTACCATTCTCTTTTTCTTGATTTTTCCGAAAGGAAGCGGCTAAGCTCTTTGGCGGCATTCCAATCTTGAAGGTCCCTAATTACGGGAGACCTCTTTCGTTTAGATCTATTCTAAGTTAGATAATCGATTTAGCATAAATCAAATTAATTTTAAATAAAATATTTTATGACTCGATTAGCTTATAAAATTCAGATTATTATTTATTTAATTTTAAAAAAATATAAAAATAATTATTTTAATATTTTATTATTTTAGACAATGATTCAAGTCATCGGGTAAGGTCAAAATCGTGTTTGAACTTAAATTTTAAAATTTTTTTCGAACTATGTCCCAACTTGAGTCATATATAAGTTTACTCCTATTTGATAAAACTCATTAATCATGTTCCCTTTTTTTGTTTATTTATGAAATAATTAGTGAATAAATCCCCTAATTATTGTAGGGTTTGAGTTAATTTTTTTGTGCTCATATGGACATCAACAATTTTAGAAAAGAAAAACTTTTTCAAACATGGAAAAAAATACAGGCAATATGATGAATCCTAATAGAATATGAATGGATAAAGTTGAAGAGGCATGAAGATAAGTTAGCCCCAAATTTAGAATCACAACAGGAAATTTTGACTCGTACTTTTGATCACTATTTATTTTATTTGAATTAATACATAATTAATAGTCCAATATCGATCTATTAACACGTGGAAAATAATATTTACTAAAATAAATCATATCAGCATAGTTTTGCCGCCGTGTTGTCCTCATAAGTATGAAAATAATAATAAAAAAGAAAAACGTGATAATTTTTAATTAGTCAAAAAAAATTTTCAGATGATGACTATTTTATAGAAGAAATGATTTTATGAAATAGTTAGGCACGTTAGTGTATCTTTTGCATTTAAATTATACCATGTAATTATATTTTTGAAAAAAAAAAGATTAGCTATTTATCACACATTTCATGCAATAGTTAAGTAAACATATGATTTATAGTAATTGTATTATAATTAATTGATCAGGATTTAAAATTGTTTAAGGTCTATAAAAAAATTATATAGAACTCATACTTATAAGTGATGAATTTTTACATAATTTTTTCATTATGATTAGTTAAGTGCCTTAAATTTTGTGATCCGCTTCGATTTATAACCCGACTCGAAATTGTGAAAGCTCAACCCGAGAGGAAAAAATAGAGGTATGTGGTAGAAGTGGACAGCTCGGGCTCATTTTTTTTGTAATTAGAGCGACTCGAACTATTTTGATGATTGTATTTATACGATTTTAGAATTTTTTTTCTTGTAAACAAAGTATCAGTTCTTCAAAAAGAAATAAGAAATCTCTCTCTTTACTCGTGTACGTAGGTCATATTGATCAAATCACGTAAATCATGTGTGTTCTTATTTTTTGTTGCTTTAATCTCCTTATTTTATTACTTTTTTTTTGCAACAAATCAAATAATTATAGTATTGTAGTAAAGAGAAATGCTCTCAATAGTTAAATAATAAATATTTATTTTAATAATTCATTAATATAGTATGTAATAAATAATTGAATTTTATTTTTGAAATTTTGGTTATGTAATATGATTTGAACGGGAGAAATATATATTGACATAACATAATTATTTCATTTATTTTTTTTAATTTTAGTGTTAAAATGTAAATTTAATTTGTGGAATGGATTAAATGATATCAAGAAAGGGGGAAAAAAGGATCTCCAATTCTATGTGAGGATTTGGGGAAAAAAGGACACGATTTAAATGTGGTATAAAATGTACTACCAATTTGAAAAAGTTGCCCAAGAAATTCCCCATTGTATACTATATTATTATGCTAACATTTGCAAATTATAGGCCAGATTCGATGAAGGCTTTTGATATTTTTGGCACCTGAATTAAGTGCAAGATGTGATTTTTTTATGATACATTAAAATCAAATTCATTTCTTTTTTTATTTTTGAAAAAAATGAACCAAATGGAACAAATTACTTTTTGACCAAAAAATTGGAAACTTTTATCTTTTTATCTCTTTTTTAAGTAAAAGAGAGATAAATCTAAACTAGATATGTTCATTGTTTGAATTATCTGTCTAATTTAAAAAATCGATTTAAATTGAATCACATATGAGATATGGTTTTGATAATCTAAATATTGATCCAACATCAATTTTTACGTAAATAATAAAAATAATATATTTATTTAAATTTAATTATAAAAATATTTTTTAATATTTTAATAAATTTTAAATAATAAAATAAGGTTCATCATCGAGTCTAGCCCAACATGAACACCAAACATTTGATTTAATAATAACACTCTATCTTGTTGTCTTTATTTAAAGATTAAAAAAAAAAAAAAACAAATGGGACAAAATAAAGTGGAGAATTCTTCTCTCTTTCTTACCTAGTTTTGCTTACATTAGTTTGCTTGCCTCCTCTATTTTGTTCTTTCGCTCGGGGACTAACTAAGAATCCGTGGAATAAGTTTTCTTTTGAAAACTAATATACAATATTTAAAAAAATCGGATTATAAGTTAAATCATTGATACTTTTTAATTATCGGTTTAATCGGTTCAACTAATTGAGCCGGTTCAACTAAATATTAAATAAGTATTTCAATATACTAAATTCAACCAGATAACATTTTAAAAAATATAAATATTAAATAAGTATTTCAATATACTAAATACTTAATAAAAGTATACATTTAGTTAAATTGTATGGTCTTTAATATAAATTTATAAGTTAAAAGTTTAAATCTCATTACATAAAATAATTATTTTAAATATTAAAAATAAGTTTAAACTTTATTTTTCTATTTTTTTTCAATTCCATCGGTTCATCAATTCTTTAAACTTTCAATTTTATAATATATATCAAACTGAATTAGACATTAATTCTAGTTGGACCGGTTGATCAGATCTAAATAACAAGTTTACTTTTTTCATTAATTATTTTAGTCGAAATTTTTTTTTTATATATCATTTTTACTCATACCAAATATATATAGATGGTACTTATCCAAATCAAAAATACTTATAAAAGGTAATACACTCTTATTTCGTAAATTATATTATTGTACCATGAACTTGTCATCGCAAAATATTTTAATTTTTTTAATAGTAATTTGGGTTCATAAACAAGATCCGATCAAACTTAAGTTTAAATAAAAAATTTAAATAACTTTTAAATCAAGGCTCGACCAATGAATACCTTGCTTATAAGATTAATCAAAATTATTTTAATTGCAAAAAAATATATTTTTAAATATTAATATAAAATTTAAGTTATAAATTTAAATTAATCCGGCCGATCCATGAACATTTGTGTTGATGAATTCAAATAATTATTTATTTTTATCAATTATTTCTTTTTTGGGTTCATTTTCCGTGTATCACTAGAAAATGATGGTTGAATATATGATGGCTAAGAATTAATGTGATAAATTTGGCAATGGAAGCTTCCTCACGATTCTTTCTAACTTTTGAACAAAAAATCTCAGCAAATTTGGAAAACGCGAAATAATGACTTAGCCAGCTAGCTTTATACGACAAATTGCCATATCAAGTCGTTTTCTTTCCGTGGCGGCTAGGAATTTGAAGCTCTTTCTTTAGAGCTCATAAAGGACCGAACTTGAATCGGGTCGAATCAAAATTTAATTAAATTTAATTAAAATTATATTAAAAGATTAAAAATTTAAATTTAAAAAAAAATAAATTCAAAAACATTTGGATAAAAAAATTAAATTCGGATAAATTTTAAAATTGTAAAAATTTGAAATCGATATGATCCAAAGCTCATAAAAGCATAAATCCATAACGATCTGATTGAAAACTCGTAAATAATCAAATTTGTAGCTAAAAAAACCTGGATGTAATAAAATAATTTTATTTAAAAATAAATAAATGTGTAAATGATAATTTTTTTCAAATAAAATATTTATTTTATGAAAAATGTATTTATAATTATTATACAATATAATGCTTTGTAGGATAAACCGGTTATATT
>JBBYHM010392627.1:0-11550 GCA_038381775.1 Adansonia rubrostipa | reverse complement strand
TTATATTTGAATTTTAAAAATAGTATAAACTAGGGAATAAAACACTTATAAATATATCGTTAATGATTATTTTTTAAATTTATAAATTTATCAGATAATTTATTTAACGATAAATTTGAAATACATATTAATATCTCTAAATTTGATTCATTCTTTGATACATTCAAATAATAATTATATTGAATCTTAATTAATTTATACATAATATATGTATTTTATTCCCACAACTTATATAATAATTAAAATCCACATTTAAAATTTTAAATTAATGTTTCTAGACATTGCACTAATAAGTTTGTCCATTTTTGGAGTGGACAAAGGAATACTTCAAAATCTTAAGGGAAGCCAACAGTCAATAACATAACCTTTATTGAATTTAATACCAATTTTTAATATAAATCTAAATTTGTTAAGACTCGATTTGTTCACTATTTTTGCCAATTCTTTTTTTTTTAATTTTATTTTAAGGTTTAACTATAAAATAAAATGAAATGTGAATAGATGATAACAAAAGTTGAGATGAAAATTTGAAATGTAAGATCTTAATTATTTCTTTTCTTATATATATATATATATACATTTATTTTAATTTTTTAAAAAAATTTAAATGCATTTTATAGTATTTATTATCACAAGCGTTGCATTTGAATACTTATTATTTTATATATTTTTGAATATCCTAACTATTTTGCGAATACATAAAAATAAAGTATATACTAATTGAAATTTGCATTAACTTCTACAGTTTATTCTCTTAAAAAAACCATTTATAAAGTTTGTTTCATGTGTAAATTATATTAAATATTAATTTTATATAAAATTAATATGACAAAAAAATCAATGTAAGCTTTAACTATATTTTATTTTAGAATTTTGAAAATAAAGTAATTCAACATAAACTTTTATTTTTATTTAATATTAAAGAAATCTACTGAGTAAAAATTTTTATTTGTAAATTTGCTAAATTTTGTTAATAAATATATTTTAAAAAATATTTTAATGAAATTAACCTTGCTTTAAATTGGATAAATTCTGTAAATGATATAAAAATATTTACATTTCTATTTAGAAATATAGTGAATAACAATAACCAGTTTTTGTTCAAAACATTCTAATTTTCTCCCCTGTGTAAATTATATTAAATTAATATAAAGTTTTTTTAATTTTAAATGTAAAATTAATGCAAAAAAAAAATCAATATAAGCTTTAACTATTTTCTATTTTAAAATTTTAAGGATTCAATTTTATTTTTATTTAAAATAAAAGAAGTCTATTTACTAAAACTTTTTTAGGAAATTTAAATTTTTATTTGTAAATTTGATAAATTTTTTTAATAAATCTATTTGAAGATAATATTTTAATGAAATTAACATTCTAATGAAATTAACATTCTTACTTTATATTGGATGAATTTTATAAATGATAAAAAACATTTACAATGTCTAATAAAAAATATAATGAATGACACTAATCATTTTTTCATTCAAAAGGTTTTTTATATTCATATTTTTATATATAAAAATTATACGTAAAAAGTTTCAAAATAAGAACTTTTTCTTTTGATTCATGATTCATATTTTTATATTTAAATTATCCCGTGTTTAAAATTTTCATCAATAGTTTTAGAGTATTATCACATACTTTATTACAATATATTTAAAAAATAAAAAAAAATTCATATAAAAATAAACTTGTTAAAGGGTCAGAATATCGAGTCAAAATTTGTCGACTTGAGATAGGTTTGCTATAATCTAGGGTAGTTCAACATAAATTATTATTTAAATAATAAAAATTATTTTTATTGAAATTTAGTCATGAAAATATATAAATTTTATTATAAAAATGATTTTTCAATAGTTTAACACATGTTAAATGAAAAGAATGAGTTTTCGATTTGAATCGAATAGGGTTAAACAATTTTTTTACTATTTAACTGTAATCTAATTTGATTTAACTCATAAATATTTCAAAGTAACGAGACATATAACAAATTTTACATTGCCACAGGATCAATTTTATAGAAAAATAACTCCTTCGAAAATTGTTGGACAATGAATAAGAGTTGCCATAGTGTCAGGACACCCATGGCACATATATACAAGAATCAAAGTTGTAACTGTATGGTCAATTTATGGACCCTTGAAAAAGCAAATGCAAATTAGAAAAGGCATGCACCATCCAAATATAAATTTTAACTTGATATTGATTAAGGTGATATTTATAAAAAAAAAATATGTAATTAATAAATTATTTTTTAATTTAATAAAAATAATACATTAAATATAAAAAAAATCTTAAATTAATAATTAAATAATTTTTAATCAATATCTTGAAGTATCGGTTAAGCAAACTTATATATATTTATTGGCGATGAAAGTTAAAACACTGACCTCTTGAAAATTGCTTCTTGCTTTCCCAACCCTATGACAGTATATATGCCAAGAAATTTATCACTTTATCTTTAGTATGTGCAGACTTTAACAGATTATTTGAGGTCTTTCTTTTTAGATTTATTGTTATATAATATATTGTTTTAGAATTTATTTCTTTAATATATATAAGTTTTTTTTTATATATTGATAATGAAATTCTTTTAATTTAATTTTTAATTATCATTTATTTTATTTTTTATTTTTAATTTAATTTTTTAAATTTTAAATACTCTAAAAAATAAATTTCATCCTATTAATTTATTTATAAAATTTTAAAATTTTACTGACTGACTTAAAATAATTTTTATATATATTTATATATTTATATGTACCTTACAAAAGTTTAAGAACAAGTTTTATGTGTGTACACTTTAAGAAAAAGATGAGAAGCAAAGTCGCTTTCTATTGCCAAATGCCGAAACCTTTAACCCAATCCACATGCACACGTAAAAGGGAAAAGAAACGTCTGGAAAATAAAATAAAATAAAATAAAAATGGAAGAAAGAAAACATCGTTTTCTTTTAGTAAAATCCGAAGAAGACATTAACCTTTCCTTTTTGCTAAAACATATATGCTCCAGAGACTTCCATCGAGCAATTTCATGCATTGCATGCTTGGTCCAGCCTGCTGGCTCCACGTGCCACTCGCATGTCCATATCATCATAATTTTTTAATTTTTTAATTATAAAATATAAAATATTAATATAAAATATTTTTTTAATTTTTTATTATTTATAAATAGTAAATTTAAACTTTCAAATTGAATCGAGTTTGGAGGCTCGACTAGAAAGAATCGATAGAAAAATTTTATATTATTTATGGTAATCTATCCAATATTCAAATTGTATCCAAAATTTTTCATTTGTAAAAAAAAAAAAGAAAAAAAAAAAGCAAGGGTTGTCTAATAGAACTCCTCCTTCCCTATTATAGTTATATGTTAAGGAAGTTTTACTTGAAATAAAAGAACAAAAATAGATTTACGGAGGTTTAATTAATGAATCACTTCTTTTCTGGATTCTTTTAGATAGTGAAGATCTTATTCTAGATTATGTTTCAGAAATGATCCAGTTGAGTTTTATATGTATATCATCGTAGGATAAAGTCAACAAAAATGAAATAAGTTCTTATATTTCAACTAGAAGGCGTATAATTTATAAACTCCATAACAAATATTCAAACTATTAGGTAGTTTTTTCAACTTTAAGATTTCTTTCAAGGAATCCAATTCAAAGTTTAAAATTTTTAAAAAACATATTTTCTTCCGATAAGTGGATTTGAAAAAATTGAAGGAATAATCGGACATTTATTATTATGCATCTCTAGATTTTTTATATATAGTGATTTTCTTTTAAAATATTATCAGCAGCACTTTCTTTGCTGCTTCTTTTTAGACAAACAAATGAAACCATGTATTCAGAAAGGAAAGAAAGAAATCTTTAAATTTCTTTAGAAAAAAAAGGTTCAAATGATGGTTATATATGTTATATAAATTCATAATAATGGTTTTTTTTTAATTCTTTTCTGAAAACGAAGATTAGAAATTATGTACTTTGTGAATGTGTTAAATATTCAGGATTTCTCTCTCTCTCTCTCTCCCTATATATATACACACACACCCATTATATTGGTGAAAAATACATATATATATATATATATGAGTAGTTTTTATAAGAAAAGTCCTTTAAAAAGGTGGATAGTTTTTTAAGAGATTAGATAATTTTTTTAAATAAATATAAAAATTGAAAAACATAAATATTTTTATTATATTAATATTTAACTTATAATTTATTAACTGAAGTGTATGTTCTTTGATTGAGTTGATGCTCACTTGAAGGGATGATTCAAATACTTTTTGAGACTTATGAATGCTTCCATTAATGTTTATTTAAGATATTTTTATATATATTTTTTAACAATTTTACATCCAATATCTTGAAAGATTAGTTCATTCTCTTTTACTCTCATTTTCTTGTTAATGGTTCATCTATCTTCAACAAATTCTTAAAGTGTAATTTTTAATTTCTTTATTTAGACATTATGCCGCATATAATAAGAAAATTTATTATTCTAATTTTTTTTTTTTTAAAATGCTTGCCTAAACTTCTTTCCTTCAATTGATACAAAAATCAATCTAATATACAATAATATATGCCTAAATATAAATACATATATTAAAAAATAGTAGTAATTTTGTTTCCACTTAATTATGAAGAAAGAAAAGGGATTAAAAGTTGCAGGAGATCAAAAGAGGTGTGTTTATGTGTATGTTGCTTTTTCTTCAGAAAAGGTGGTGGATATTAGGTGTGCCCAATACATTCAAAGATGCATGCATTTCTTGAAGGAAAGGCCAAATAAAAAAAGCAATGTGAATATCCTCATTGTTCACACGTCCAAGTGCATAAAGAAATGAAAGGAGGAAAAAAAAAGTATCATCATTGCAATATCTTTTGGCCAAATTAAGTTCAGGAGTGTGAAATTCAATAACAATCTTTTCCTTTATCCTCGTCGTTTTCGATAAGCGACTTTAATCTCAGGTTTTTTAATTATAGAGTTGTTCATGAGTTAAATAGTTCACTTGATTTGAGTTCAGGTTTACATTTATTAAAGTTTAAAATTGAGAACGAAAATATGATAAAATTAATATATTATATTAAACATAATAAATGAAATAAAATAATTAGTAAAATTAATTTATTAGATTAAATTCAATGAATTTATGTATCAATTAATTAATATATTATAAAAAAATCTCGAGAAATGTAATGCGTAAAAAATAAAAAGTAAAATTATTAACTAATATTATGAAAAAAAATCCTTAAAAAATAAAATTCAAAAAATAATGAATAAAATTAAATATATTATATTAATTCAATGAATGAGCATAAGATGTAATTAATATATTATATTAAAAATGAGATAATATTAATTGGTAATCGTTTTTATATTAGTCTTTCAGTACTTTGACCATTTAAATTCTATTAAAATGAGTTAAAACAAAGTTTAAAATATAATGAATAAATTAATATATTATATTAAATTCAATGAACAAAATGAGATAAAATTAATCTATTATATTAAACATAATAAATGAGATAAAATCAAGAGGTAAACTTAATTTATTATATTAAATTTAGTGATTCTATATATTTATTAATTAATATTATGAAAAAAATTGAGAAATGTAATCTATAAAAAAATAATAAGTAAAATTATTAATTAATATTATGAAAAAAATCTTTGAGAAACGAAATTCAAAAAGCAACGAATAAAATTAAATATATTATATTAATTCAGTGAATGAGAATGAGATAGAATTAGTATATTATATTAAAAATGAGAAAATATTAATTAGTAATAATTTTTCTATTAGATTTTTAGTCATTCAACCATTCAAATTCTATCAAAAAGAGTTAAAACAAAATTCAAAAAATTGAAAAAAATTAATCTATTATATTAAACACAATGAATTAGATAAAATTAATTGGTAAAATAAATCTATTATATTAAATTTAGTGAATCTATGTATCTACTAATTAAAATTATTAAAAAAATCCTTGAGATATCTAATGCATAAAAAATAATAAATAAAATTATTAATTAATATTATAAAAAAATCCTTGAGAAACAAAATTCAAAAACAATGAATAAAATTAATATATTATATTAATTCAACAAATGAGAATGAGATAAAATTAATATATTATATTAAATACTATGAATTAGATAAAATTTATTAGTAAAATTAATATATTATATTAAAGTTAAATTCAACGAAGAGGAAAATATTAATTGGTAATCATTTTTATTAGATTTTTAGTAATTTAATTATTCAAATTCTATTAAAAAGAGTTAAAACAAAATTAAAAAAAAACAATGAATGAAATTAATCTATTACATTAAATATAATGAATATAAAATTAATTAACAAAATTAATCTATTATATTAAATTCAATGAATTTATCTATCTATTAATTAATAGTATGAAAAAATCATAGAGAAATCAAATGCATAAAAATAATAAATAAAATTATTAATTAATATTATGAAAAAATCTCTAAAAAAACTTATAATAAATATTAGCATTAATGTTAAAAACTGTCTTTTATATATATATTATATACAGATTAGAAGGTTCACTTAACCCGTCCTTTTAAACATCAATTAAAGATTCTTTATTTATTATAATAGTAAAATTTTTTCATTTAATGCATTATTTTTACAAAATTTAAGAAAAAAATCTATTAATTATATTTTTTTATATATATCATATTAACTAGTGTCATTAAACACCGATTAATATTTTCTATAATTATATAATCATTGGACAGCCGCGGATGATGATGGTCCCTTTCTTCTTTAATTCTTGGTGGCCTAAACCTTTTGTTTTGGGTCCCCTACATAACATATTCAAAGTTACACCTTATATTAAATCTATCCATCTAATTTCGAAAATCGACCATCAAAATTAAACCACAAAATCCAATTTAACACAGACACACATACATATATATATGTATGTAATATGCTACTTAACTCCCAATAAATTATATAAATCCCAACTGCCTTTTCGTTGTTTATATTATTTTTTTATACGAAGAATAATGTAGTTGAAGGCATGAATAAGCAAGTATGAAAAATGTGGTTTACAACTGTGCATCTTGGAATTCTTGGTCTTACTTTTGTTAGGAGGAAAGTCTCAAGTGGTTGGGATATTTTCAAATTTAATTCCAAGTAAAACCACATCATTGGAGTCAATTCTTTTCTTGTTTTGTATTCCCTAATTATAATATTTTGCCCGCACGAGGGTTGAATTGAATCAATCAAATAAAATTTTGAGATGTAGGACCTTAATTAATTAATGTGCCATCCCATCCCATCCCATGCCAAGCCAAACCAAACCAAACAAAACAAATTGTTGGGTCAATTATTGGATTGTGATGTAACACGCATATTCCTTATCTGCTATTTTATAATAATTCTTTCCCAATTTTGCTCATGGCTTATTCTATTATCTCCTATCATGGGCATAGCATTTACTTACATTTGATAGGTTTCAATATGTATAGGTATGTATCATTGGAAAATCATTGCCAGCTTTTGCCACATATATTAATATTGTTGGATATAAAATTTAGAAGACCGTATGAGGAAAAAGGGAAATTCAGTTTGTCTTGAGTTCATTTATATAAATATTGAAAACAATTTTGATTAGAGTAAAAATAGCGATATCGGTGAAATTAATTAAAATTAATTATTGTAGACTGTAGCAGTGAAATTAGATTATATTGATGAAATTATAATCGATAATAGGATACGTATTTGAATAGCCAAATACTTATAAATTAATTTTATGTATACTTCAATGTTATTTGATACCTTAAAATTTGTATCCAATTTAAATATTGACACATGTTGTTTGTATTAAAATAATAATTAGGATTTTAGTATTAAAAATTATACTTCTTTTGAATATTAAACATATATTAAAAAATTAATACTTATGACAATAACAAAAGTTATTTAACAAAATAATATTGAACATAGCAATAATAAATAGATAACAGGACAATCATATAAATAAATAATAAAAAAAGGATAATTATTTCATACACCGCTAGTTGAGTGTCAAAACTACATAAGAACTTGGATCTTAATTCAATTGGTTTATTTAATGTAACTAGTTGGCATTAAGCAAATATAGAGTTTGAATTTCAGCATTTGCAACCATGCATTCTCCTTATCTTCATACTACGGCTTCTTTTGTATCAAAAAAATTAAAAAGAAAAAATTATATAAGCAAGATTAGTGGAGTGACACATGCTCTTTAAGGTATATTTAAAAAAATAAATAGATAATAAATAAAACATGTATTATCATAATAACTTTGTTTGTAGAATTTTTAAATTTCACGAACAGTATATAAAATAATAATTTATAAACTTTTATGTCAAGGATATTTTAGGAAACAAAAGTGAATAGTAGTTAAACATCTCATTGAACCCTTATCTCCAATTCCAAATTGACCTTTCGCTTAGGTCAATAGCAAAGTGAGGTACTATCCAAACAACACCAAAAATGTAGTGGAGCATCCGTTGCATCATCAATGATGCCGATTGATATTTCGTATTAGTCGTTTCAATTCAAGCCAACCCTTAAATATAAATCAAGTATTATGTGTTGAACCCAAAATACAAATCGAATCTCTACCTCTTCATACTTCAGCTCTACAAATATAAGTGGTTTATTTGGTGATATATAATTTAATAATTGATTTCTTTTTCTCTAAATACTACAATTTATTTTGAGTATTCCTTCGTCGTCAATACCAAAATTTTGAAGCAGTCTTAAAGTTGTAGTACTTAAAGGTATCACCTAAAAGTTTCTCCATATGTCCCCCCTATTGTGTCCTACTTGAAAATACAGATCAGTTAAAGAAGATTAGAGCTAATAATAATAATAATAATAATAATAATAATAAATCAACAATTTTTTTATTATATTTTTATATAATATAATTATTATGGACAAATTTAATTTCGACATCTTTCGTTCATACATAATTGATATAATAATTTTTTAGATAATTTTAAGAGAACGATATATTTTCTTTTTGCAAAGTTATTATAAGATTTACAATTCTAATATAACTTATGATTTAAATATCTTAAAACTCTCATTTAATGCAAAATGATACATATATATATATATATATGTATTTAATTGCGTAACATAAAAAATAAAGTATTTATATTAACTAGTTTCATAAAAATGTGTTAGCTTTGAGTTGATCTTAATTTCGAAATGACAAAATCTTATTAACTTCATAAATTATGTTTTTAATTTAGTATTTTTTTGAATTAATTTAAAATATTTTAAAAAATTTTAAAATATTTTTGACCCTTTGTTTTTTTTCCTCAAAAATATATATTTTTAAATGAGTAATTATGTTAAAATTAATTTTTAAAAAAGTTTTAACGTTTTTCAAGGATAGAGGATCTATCTTTGCACAAAGGATCCATTATTTAGTGAAAGTTTATTATCTATAAGGGTAAAAAGTATCCATACCTTAGGTGAAAGGATCGACTGGGAAAACTAGCATATGTCGATCCCCTAATCCCTAAGGATCAATCATTTCAAAACATAATAAAATTATACTAAGAAGAAAATAAAACTAAAGATATTAATATCTTTCAATTTCTTTTTAAAATATAACTATTAAAAATAAAAACTAATGATTTCAAAAAAATTATTTATTTTTACTCAGTTAATCGCATTCTTATCAAATAATTTTTATTTTCTTTTTAAAATTTATGTTTTTAAAAAAAATCGTATTTTTCAGCCGGTGTGCCAAATCTCTCTCTTCTCTCTCTCTCTCTTTCTCTTTCTGCCATAACCAAATCTAATTAGTCTGCAATTAAATAAGTTAAGCAAAATTGACAAGTCTTTGATGTCCCTTTCCGGTTTTCCCCAATTCAACAGCCATGTCGGCGCCATGACAGTGAGCCAGACTTTTTTTTTTTGAGGAATGCAGGCACTGATGTACCGACACGTTAGTGCGATGGACAATATTATATTGTTAATAGGTTCCAAATTCTTTATATGTATATATATATTTTATATTTTAAATATTATTAAATTTAATCAATTAAAAAATTAAATAAAATTAAAGGCGTTTATTTATTTTATTTTATTTTATTTTTTGCTTAAACAAGCTCCACTTTGTAGCATAGGAAAGATTGATCCTTAAATCAGCCATCAAACAAATCCACAAACATGAAATAAAGATAATCAATTAAACAACTGCCAAGACAAACCTAGCGTCCATCAAAATTAAAGGATGAATAGAGTTAACATATATGACTTAGGTGGGATTTCAAATATTATTTCCTCCTCAATTTATGTATAAAAAAATCCAGCAAAATTAGCAGTGCATGGTTTGCAGTAATAAATTACACAGCCTTCAAAATCTGTCGTGTTCATGTTTTTTTTTTCAAATTAGTATTTAATTATTATTTTTTAAAAAACAATTGTTCAAAGAAAAAATTATTCAATTTCTTACTTAAAAATTTCCATTTCTCTCAAAAAAAAAATCAAATATTCAACCACTATAATTACTCAAATAACCTTCATGACATATCAAATATTCAACCACTCTCATCTTCGTCTCCTGCATCTTCTGCTTCTATTATTTTTCTTTTTTTTCCATATTTTCCCAATCATTTTTTTTTCTATTTTATGGAGCCAAACACCTTACGCCACAAAACATGGCTTAATCTCCAGTCACCCAATAATTTTTTGTTCAAAAGGTCATATTCGTTTGGTTTCGAGGGGAGTTTAGCAGCGGAGAGGATGGTAATGGAGTCGAACATGGCGTCACCTTTGAGGTATAGGAGAGGAGGGAATGAGTTTTGGAGCAAAAGGGCGTCACGTTTTGGTTCGTAAATGATGAAACCGAGGGTTTTCTCTTGTAGGTATTACAGAGGGATGAAAGCTTCGTCATTTTCTCGACGGACAGGGTTTTTTCCGTCGTCAAAATCAAGTGCTAGGTTCCAGTCTTTTATTCCCTTCATTTTTTCTTTACAATTTTGTTTAAGATTTCCGGACTTCCTTTACAAATTTCTTTCTTGATTATTAGCTTTTTCTTAACAAAAAAGAAAGGGACATTGGGGAGCACTTTGAGATTCAATTCCACCATTGTCGAATTACACATTAGTCAAAACAAAAAAATCCTAATTTTTAAATTAGTTTTAAATTTATATTATTAATTCGATTCTCTTTAATTTTTTTTACTTAATTAAATATTATTATGCATAATATTTACTGTTTAAATTAAAAATTTTTCATTTTAATCAAAATAAAAATAAAAATCCTAATATCAAGTGATGTATCTCAACTTATATTTTCTTTTTATGATAGCAAGGAGAATTAAAAAATGTCAAACTATTATATCTTTTTCTTTAACAAACTATTAGAATCTTATACAAAAGTAATTATCTTGTAAAATTTTTTTATTTTTTCTTTAATTTCTTTAATTTTTGAAGATTACATTAATAAATTAAAATTAATATCTCATACGTTATTTTTATTATATATTAGTCATTTTTAATTGATTAGCCC
>JBBYHM010392617.1:3810-14317 GCA_038381775.1 Adansonia rubrostipa | reverse complement strand
ATATAACAATAGATAAAAAAGAGATTAGCTAGCAAGATGATAAATTAGATACTTTCTTCTCTATAGTATGTAATAGACTTATTTAAAAGTTAGCTAATCCGATTCAAGTTAAGTTTGGGTATTAATTTTCATGATTTGGGCTAGTTGATCACTATTAATTTATAAAAATAAATTTTAATTTTAATTTAATTATAAAAGTTAATATAAATTTTTTTTAATGTTTCAATATATTTTGTATAATGATTAAGGTTGTCGAACCAGACTAAATTCAAGATTGAATTTAAATTTCAAATTTTTTCGGATCATAACCCAACTTAACCTATAAAGCGAGTCTAACACGTGACAAAAGGCATGCTTTTATATTATTTCACAAAGAAAATTATCAAGTACCTGGCTGAAATGTTAAAGTTCAGATTAAAATTTTAATTAGTATCATATAGGATTTGATAACAATGATTATAAAGTTTAAGATTTAATGTTTAAATTAAAAAATAATTGTTTAAAGTTTTTATAAATCATTTGACACTCACTTAAATTCAAAAAACATAAATCTAATCTACAAGTATCATTTTCTGACACATTGTTTACTGTTCAAAAGTTGTAACACTATATTACCACTATATTTTTATATTTATCTCTAGTTTTTGAATGTATATGCATTTTAAGTTTGAAACTTGTTGACGCAAAAGGATTGTCGGACTATGTTCGCTATGAGATATTGTTCACGATACAGTAATGTAAAAATTGATATAAAAATATCCTTGGGGCTAATCGATATAAGATTGTTATCTTGCCCCGATACTAGATCCGTGGGCAAAAGTGTGGACTGTGTAGGTCAAGTTGGCAAGTTCAGTCGTAGATTGAGTGATCAAGTCACTATTATATAAGTCGTAGATCGAGTGATCAAATCACTATTATATAAGTCGTAGATCGAGTGGATATATTTATATGCCAAGTTTCGTGTAAGTCATAGATTGAATGGGCAAGTTACCACCATGTAAGTCGAATAGGCATATGTTTATATAGTAACTTGGTATTACCTATTTATATGCTAGAATGAGATTTCAGTTATGAGCTTATGACTTATTGATTCGCACAAACAACGCCATTGTTGATGCTAGGATTGTCAGACTCTGTCCGCTATGAGATATTGTGTGCTTTGAAGCAGTGCACAGACTGTCTCCATAGTTTTGTCCTTCGAGAAAAACACCTCAATAAGGGAATGATAGTCCTTTCTTTATAAGCCAAATTCCATATGATTGATTAATCAATGTGAGATTGCTATTTTGCCCTAACAAAATTGGGGGAAATTTTTGGCCAATGATGTATGATATCTAATGATTCGTATATTGATATCATATTTATTTTATTTTTATCATAATTATATTTAAAAAATTATATATTTATATATATTGATAAATTTATATATTTATTTCAAGTTTATAATATTTTTTATATCATACCATATTTTATATTATATTTTAATTATTTATCCATTTTTTTTTTAATCCTACCCATATTCGAAGCTTTGCCTATGGAGGTATAATTATGAAATATATTATCCATTCAAGTTAATTATTTTTCAACGTCGGGATGAAATATATTTTCCAACCATAATTTAGCCACTACATATCGCCACGGGCCGAGACTTAAAGCTCTGGACTTGTCGGTTTTTTAGTCCGAAAGTACACTTTTTCAAATTCAAGATCACCAAGCATATGGACTCAGACAATGCACGTACTTGCGAATGTCATATACAGATAGGTATTACATGTGTGTGATATAAATATAATAAATTTTTTAAAAAATTTTTTATATATTTAAAAAATTATATCATATAATTATATAAATATATGTATTTAATATAAATATTTAAAAAAATAAAAAATTTGGATAATATAACTGCTACCTCAATGTACGGCTTATTTTAAGCATTGGCTTCATTCTGCATATGGTGGAGCATCATTTGATATCGGCGTGTATAAATATATTGTTGAAGCAGCCGAAGCTTGTTCTTGGTATCATTTGACATCAGATCGAGGAACTTTTTGAATATTTGATTAAAGCTTGTTTTTGGTATCTTTTTGATTGGCATGCACCACCCACTTATCTAGATTAATTTAGAGATGATTATAATTTGTGTTTCTATATCATATTCATATTTTTTATCGTATTATAGTATATTTAAAATATTTTATATTTATATTAATTTTGGTATGCTAATAATTCATATTTATAGATTTTGAGAATGTATTCGTATCATGTCGTGTTTTCTTTTACTTTACGGTATCATATTTATATAATCGTGTCAAATATTATCAAATCTATTAAACCACAACCTTTGATATTAGCTTGATGAAAATAATAATTATAAAACTTAAAATTTAATTTAATTGATAAACATGATTATATTAAAATCTAACAGAATTAACATTTGGAGTTGAGTATACGTAATTTTTTTCAATTCCCTGCAATGTTGAGTTTTCACTACAAGGGACCATAGCATTTAGCTTTTCTTTTCTTTTTTTTTTTTTTTTTTTGGGATTAGACTAAAAATTTATTATCCAATATACATATATAAACAAAAAATATGCTGTAAAGGCAATAGAAGGCAAGGTTCTCAATAAACCAGATATATGACTACTGTAGTTTATAATTTTTTAAATTTTTTATAATACCATTAGGGATATTCTTTAGACTTAATAATTTGCTACAATATTAAAACACGATATGAATACAATATATTTAATAAATAAAAAAATGATATAATAAATATGACATGATACTTTTATATATGATTAATAAGACATATTTAGTATTATTTAAAAAAATACATTTAATATATGTATCATATTTATATTTAAAATTTTAATATAATTAATAATTTGTATTCTATTTATGCTTCCATGACGAATAAAAGGCATGAGACACACAAGAATGATAATAGAGATATTCATTAGCCGGATTAGATCTAAGCATGGTATTAAACCATCTTTGCTTTTGCCTAAGTTTAGTTAAAAATATGAGCCTCAAATTATGTTCCAGCACACTTATAATCTATTCTATGTTATATTTTTTTTTTAATATAATCTTTAATAATTTAATATTTTTTAATTTATTTTCAAAATATAGATACTTAATTTTTTTAATATTTAAACTATAATTATATTTTATTTATTTTTAAATAATACAAATTATATAATATATAAATATAAAGAATACATTCTATAATTACCAAACAAGTCAAGTGTTGGAAAGTAATTTTTTTTTTGTTTAAATTTATTTTTTAAATTTAATGCCTTTATTCAATTTATTTTAAATTAATCAAATCTTCGAATTTAACACATCAAAACATTAATAAGGTTAAAAGGTTTCTTTAAAGAAAGGCCAAAGTTCTAGGCCTTTTGACCAATGAAGAATATTTCTGATGGCCCTCCACGTGGAGGCACAAAAATGTGCATTGACATTTTTCATGCCCTTGATGCCGCACCTTAAATTATAAGCTTAATCAAACAACAAATTTTCTTCCAAAAGGAAATTATAAATCAACATAGCAATCCACGTGGAAGCTTGAGCCGCATTGCACAAAGGTCAATCCCAAAATTTTCAAAAATTTATACATTTTTTGGTATATTATTTCTTTATTTTAGAGTATAAATAAATTAAAAGTTATAAAATATATATATATATATATATATATATTCTTTGTAGTGGTTAACTTCAATGATATAGAAGAAAACCAACATAAAAAACACCAAAAAGGCATATTTTGTCTCATTAATTTGGTCAACTACATATATATTATTTTAATTAATTTTTGGTTGAATTTTCAATTTGCATTTTTTTTTAAAATTTTAAGCCTTTTTAAATTGGAATTTAATATGTTTTATTCGGAGTTGTTATACGTAATCTTGTGATAATTTTCCACTTTTCTTTTTTAATGTATAAGTTGATGATTATCAATGAATTCTTCTAATCTCCCTTAAGAATAAGTATTCAAAGTCTTAAACTAAACATATAGGCTGCAATTTGTAAAGTCAAATTCAAAGTTCAAAGTCATGTTGCTCTCTCTTTTTCTTTCTTCGTTTGGGTTGTGTGACAAATGTAAAAGAATGGGATTTTAATAAAAGTGAAAAAAAATATAAATTCTTTTTTACTTTTTACAAAAGAAATTTTAGTATAAAATAAAAAATTTACCAATATTACAATTATAATTTAAAATTATTTTATCATTTAAATAATAATTTAAATTTAAAAAATATATATTTAATTATAATTAATATAAATTAAATAAATTTTTCGATCCATAAATATTTTTAAGCATTGACTATTGATAAATAGAAGAGATAAGGATCTTTCTTTAAAAAAAATGGCCGAGTGTTCTTAAACAATGAATGAATATTTATATTTTCATAATTTGATGAGACAATTGATTTTCTATTAGCCCTCCACATGGAGGGACACCAACAATGGGCCATACACATTTTTCACGCTCTCAATGTCAACAACTTAAATCAGTTTAAGGTGTACTTAGATATTTTTTTAATTAATTGTATAATAAAATACATATTTATTAATTAACTATTTAATAATAAAATTTATCATATTAATTAATTTTTTTACTAAAAATTTCATAAGAAAAGAAAAAGATTCCAAAAGAAGAAAGAAAAAAACCTAAAGTTTAATATTAGGAGGGCTTTATCTCCGTTAGAGCATAATATTTTATAAAGATTCAAACAACTATCATGATCCGATACTTAAATCAGATCGTACTAAAACTTTGTTTGCTTTCAAACGAAACTTTAATCAAGTAATAATATTTCTTCCAATGTGAATTATAAATCAACATAGCAATAAACATGAAAGCTTGAGCCACATTGAACAAAGGTCAATCCCAAAATTTTCCCCTCCAAAGATAATTTTTGCAATTTTTTTTTTGGTATATTGTTTTAAGGTATAAAGAACAAAGTTTTAAACAAAATATATTCTTTGGAGTGGTTAACTTCAATGACATAAAAACCAGCATAAAAAACACAAAAAGGTAAAATTTGTCTTATTAGAGAAACTTTAAATAATCTCACATTTTTATTTATCTGATATTTGGCCAATTGCATATTATTTTTTTGGTTGATTTTCAATTTGCATTTTTTTAAATTGAAATTTAATATGTTTATTATGAGTTGTTATGCTTAATCTTGTGATTTCCATATGTATATTTTTTAATGTATAAGTTGATGATGATTATTGATGAATTCTTCTAATATATGTAACAGAATATGCTAATCTCTCCTAAGAATATTAGTTGTATGTTTATTCTGAGTTCAAGTTTGAGGCCATGTTTCTCCTTCTTTTTTTTTTTTTCCCTTTTTTCCTCTTCATTTAGGTTGGAATGTAAGCGAAAGGAATTTGAATAAAAATGATAGAAAGAAGATTTTTTTTTTTTTTTACAAAAATTGCCGTAGTCAGGGAATAAGAAAAAAAAATTTTCAGTACTGAGAATTGAATCTAAACGTGGTGAATGCCACATCTATATGAACCGAATCAATTGAACTAAACTTTGAATTTTTAAAATAGACAAAATAAAATATCTTTTGCTTTCGAATAATTTTTTCATCTGCTTTTTTCCCTTTTAATTTTATTTCCACATTTTTGGTTGGTAGTGGTTTAAAATCTTGATTATATAAGCATTATAATTAAGATTATGGCATGAACTATGTGATTTTTTGGAGATTGGTTCAATTCAAAGATTCTTTTCTTTGCCATTTTGTCATAACCTATATGAACTATTCTTAATTTCTAAGAAAAAATAAAACCTTTTTTTTTTTTTTGCTTTGATTGATAGCAAATAACCTTTCACAATGCTCCCATTTCGAAATATTCCAAAATGTCATTTTCTCTACTTTAAAGTATTGTATAAGGAAAACCCCATTAAAATATTGAAATCAATAACCATGATTAATCAATCATATAACCAAAAAATTAAAGGGAAAAAAACTAACCACATAATCTAATTTTTTTTAAAATAATTATATCTAATATATATTTAAATATTAATATAATATATAATATTTTAAATATATTAAAAAAATTTTAAAATAAATATATCCGTATTAAATATATACTTATATTTAGAAATCCATTTTAATTCGACTAACCAGTAAAAATAGTTTTGTTTGACTTAGATCAGCAATGACAAAAGCCAATAATTCTCGGTGGCACTTGATTTGCAACTAGGGCTATTTATCCATGGTAGTTTTTCTTGACCTCCTTTCCTTCACACTATAATTGGAATATAATTTGCCAATATATCACACAGTTCTGTCAAGTTTCGGATGGTTTTTATTAAATCTACTCGTAAAGCGGATCTTGATTCGAGAAAATTTTAAGATTTAACTTTAGATTTGAATTTAACCCACTCAACGGTAGAATTATTGTTCAAAATATAATAAAATATTAAAATTTATTTTTAATTAATATTTATATATTTTTATAGTTAAATTTAAACAAACCAAGTCATATGGACTACCTAATCTTTGAACAGGTTTAAGTTTTAATCAATGGAGAGTGTTTTTGTTGTTATTTAGATAGAAGTTTGATCTATATCTTCATCAAAGAAGAATGCACAAGTTACTGAATTTGAAATTTCAAGACCAAGTTTTCATATCAGCGTATATCTAATCTGATATAATTTTATCTTGAGCTTTGAATTGAATAAGTGTTACACAGATTCTTCATTTTATCTTAATGTATTCATGTTTAAAATTTTCTTAATGGTATAATACTCAGATTTTCAAAATTACGGTAAAAATTTTTTAAAAAAATAACATACATGTACGGGATACATACCAACATTTGACATCTTATCTAGAAACTGCTAGTAGTTATTTACTATAATATTAACCAATAAAATCTCCACTTGCCAGTGAATACAATGGTTATTCTGCATTGTTTTGATATCACTTTCAAAGGAATCTGGCTTTACAACACACACAATAAAAAGGTTAGAAGTAAGTCTCTTTCAAGAGTGTGATGAATTTCTATGTTTTACAGATAAAAAACTATTATCTTATTTGCAAAAATGTACTTGTTTGATGAATAAAAAAGTACCAATAATTAAAGAAATGTATGTAACAAGTGATGACTCATTCATATATATATATATATATATATATATATATATGTAAGAGATTATAATCTAAATGAAAAATATATATATAAATATTAAAATTTAAAATTTAAATTTATTAAATATTTTTTTATATAATTAAAAATAATTGTGTAAATAAATCAGGTTAAACTCGAGATTCTTCGACCTCTATTTTTCATATTAAAAATTGAGTATATTATTTTAAAAAAAAGGTGCATAGAAATTAACAAATGGAGCAAAGATGTTGCTTGACTTGGTCAGGCCAAAATTGCCTTGAAATACACCAATTATAAAGGATGGAGTGAAAACAAAGAGTTATGAACAAACATTGAGACCTTTCCAAATCTCGAATTTCACTTGACAGGATCTTCACTCTTTCTCATATAAATTCAGACCAACAAATCAAAAACCAAAGCGGCAAAATCATCTGCCAAACTGCCATAATAGCTGAAATAGAAAGAAAACTCACTTTGATATTCAAAGAAACAGAACTTACATATGGCTAGGAAAAGAAAGGCAGGTGAAGCTAGTGAACCATCAATAGCTTGGGATGAAATGGCTGCACTTGGAGGAGCTAAGAAAGCTAGGACGGTGGCCGCAGCAGCAGCACCACCAGCGATTGAAGGAGCTAGTAAGAGACCAAGGAAGAGATTTGTTGGTGTAAGGCAAAGGGCATCAGGCAGATGGGTAGCTGAGATCAAAGATACCATTCGGAAGATAAGGGTTTGGTTAGGCACTTTCGATACAGCAGAAGAAGCAGCAAGGGCCTATGATGAGGCAGCTTGCTTGCTTCGAGGCGCCAATACTAGAACAAACTTCTGGCCATCTTCTCCATCATCTAATCCAACTCCAGCCCTTTCTTCAAAGATTACTAACCTCCTTCTCCAAAGCCTTCAAGCAAGGAACAATTCATCTGCTCCTTTGTCTACTTCTTCTTCTTCTCCACCTATCAATCACCAGCTGATGCAGCAGCAATCAATGGAGTGTAGAGAAGAAAGAACAGATTTCTTGGATATTCAGTCTCAGTTTCCTGATTTTCTTAATGGTCCTCCTGAGGATTATTATTATTCCATGTCAAATGATAACATCGAAAATACAACTTGCAATGCTGCTGACTACTTAACAAGTTTTGAATCATACTTAGCTGATAATGAAGATTCTGCCAAGAAAGAAATGGGTTCCAATTTCAGTTTTTCTAGGGTCTATGATGATGTTGATGATGATGATTTGGGAGGCCATGAAACGGAGACATTGGATTTCAAGTTTGTTGATAAAATTGGATCATCTTGCTACTACTCACCATTCCAGATTGCTGAAGTGATTGAAATACCAATGGAGTCAGAGAGTTTTGGAGAGGAACACTCAATGGTTAGTGCTGACATAAAAAGACTGACATATGAACGCAAATTCTCAGCTTCTCTCTATGCTTTCAATGGGATAACGGAGTTGTTAAGGCTAAAGCTTGGTTCAGAAAATGTCATGGGTTTGGGGAGAGAAAGATCTGAACAATTAGCAAAACTTCAAAATGCATGTAACAACAACAACAAAGCGATGAGGAAGAATGTGAAAGAAGATGATGATGCAGAAATGATGGGAAACAAACAGGGGGAAAGCCCACAAAGTTCATTTGATTTTTCAGGTAATTCAAATGATATGATGGGGTTTTCATCTCCAAGTTTGGTGGATATGGGGCCTCCTTTAACAGGAAATGATGATGAATCCCTTTGGAGCTCACTTGATCTTCCACCCATCTTCTGTGCTAACTAACTGATATTGGATCCTCAGCCCATAAAATATTTCATTCTATTCCGTATATGTATTAGTATTTGCTGTAACATGCTTTTTCATATAAATATTCATTATTTTATTTATTTCTTGATATATTATTATTATATATATATATATATAGTAAAATATATAAAAGTATTAAAGTGCGTTCATAGGTATCGAAAAAATAAACTGTGTATATTAACTAAAATTTGTTTTATATGCAAATTATATCAAATCATTATGAATACTTTTAATATTAATGTAAAATTAATTATAAAGATAAAAAATTTAGCATAAATTTTAAATTTTTTCTTATGCCAAATAAATCGTTTTAATTTTTAAGGTTAGTGAAAAATTATAATTTTTAAGATTAAAAAATTTCCATTTCATTCTTTTATTTATTATTAAATTAATTCATTTGATAAAAATGTTATAATAAAATTAAACTTGTTAATTATAAATTAAATAAATCATAATAATAATAAATATTTATAATGTCATGTAAAATTAATTATCAAGATAAAAATTTAATATAAATTTTAACTTTTTTATTTATTAAGAAATTAATACATTTAATAAAATTAAACTTCTTAGTTATAAATAATTGAAAATATATAGTTTTATATTTTATAAATGATTAACATTAAAATGCATTAATATATAAAATTAGTTTAATGTTCGAATATATAATTTATTGTTTTTAATTTTAATATAAAACTAAGATTTCTATGAAAATAAAAAATTCAAATTTTAACTCTTTTTTATTGAAAAATTCATTTATATTTAAGGTTAATAAAAAATTAAAACTCTAAAACTAAAGTAATTTAATGTAAAATTTAACATTTTAAATATTATTATTAATAATAAAAAATATTTACAATGACAATTTAAAAATATAACTAACACCGTCAATTTAAAAGATTTTTCATTTTTTTTTATGTATAAAGAGAGAGAGAAAAAGGTAAAAGATTTATTTACATTAGTTTCAATTAATGTAAAATTAAATTAATTTTATATGATTTAATAATTTTTTATATGTTTATATTTGTTTAATCTATTCATTATATTTCATACTCTATTCAAGTAAATTAGACCTATTTCAGAGCTAAGCAACCTACACAACCCAACCAACCGAAACTAACCCGAATCGTTATTTATTTAATAAAAAATATTTTTATTTATATTTAATGTTTTAATATTCTAAATAGTATTACAAGCTAAACCCAGTCCGAATAAAAGATTTTAAAAAATTCAAACCATTCCCTAATCCACAAACACTTCTAATGCTTATCATACATGAGGTTAAGTAAATTAAAAATATTTAATTATTTGTTTAATATAAAAATTTTAATTATTAAAAATATTTAACTACTAACTTTACATACATATCATATGTGATTATATTGTTAAACCAAACGACTGAATTTTTTTTAATATTAATTATATAAAAAATTATAAAAATATGTAAAATTAATTACTTTTACAATAGTATAGTTGAATCACTCCTATCTCAATATATATATATATATATATATAGGAACAGTGAAATGTAATTTTAATACCACTAGCCATTAGCCAATATTTTGCCTG
>JBBYHM010392606.1:0-14317 GCA_038381775.1 Adansonia rubrostipa | reverse complement strand
AATTATAAAATATGTAAATATTAATATAAAAATAATTTTTTAATATTATGAACAATGATTTATACTTAAATGGGTCAGCCAAGATAAATTTGGCCCTGAGCTTAGAATTTAAAAATTTTTCGAGCTATGGATAGGCCCATAGAACCGAACTAAGATTTTTTTTGGGCCGGATGAGGCCAAATTCGTGCCTAGCTTAGAATTCAAAATTACGTAAAAGTAATTACATTTAACATAAAATAAAAAAATAATATAAAATATACTTAAACCTGAACCCGAACCCGAACTAGCCCAAACTCGAATGAACCCGAACTCGAATCAACCTGAATCTGAAAAATCTCAAATCCAAAATAACACGTCCCGAACCCATCCAATTGCCACCTCTAAACAATCATTCATTTAAAATAGCTTCTTTAGATTAGTTTCAAGTCTGTTCTAAAAATTTGCAAAAGTTTTAGCGTTTAGCTTTTTATTGTATTAAGCATTACATTCCAAAAATAATATTTTCAAAATTTTATTTTCTTTTTAGCGAGAAAATTTTAATTATTCTTTTAATAAGTTTAAGACTTCATTTTAATTAAGTCAAATAATTTGGGGGATGAAACATTTTTACATTTTTTCATTATTAGATTGTATTCAAAATTTTTTTTGTTCATTATTATTTAAAATATTTTTATTATTTATAAAATTTAATTATTAATTAATCGTGCATTGATCATTAGACTTGTGAAATGAACAATGTTAGGTTAACTCATTTAACAAGTTGTGCTCGCCCAACCCTTCAAGGAAAGTGGTTTGGCACATAATTCCATTGCCCATGGACTTCATGGGCTATCTAAACCCATTCAAATTTCTTAAGTTTTACTTTTATTTTTTTAAAAAATATATATTTCTAAGATTTTTGTTTTTGAAATATTATCTACCCCATGAATGAGTTACAAAGGACTTTCTATTAAATTATTTATGAAAGGAAATTAATCAAAATGTCGATGTGTGCTAGGTTGGATGCCAAAATGGATCAAACCAATGGCATTAAAAACCCTGGACCCAGCCTGGCTTTTAGCTTCTAGTTGTTACATTGCGTAGCTCGTTAGTACAGCAAGTTGCGCTATCTTTCAATTGAAATTAGTAAATGTAATGGAACGGAAAGAAAACGTAAAAAAATTTTAATAAAAGAAAATATATTTTGAATAGTTAGAATCAATAACTCTTCATTTAAAGGAAAAAGCTTTAACACGTCCCATTATTTATGATTAAAGATATTATGGATTGAACTACCCATTTAAATCTCAAAAATCTCTTAATATTTGAAAAGATTTAAATAAAAATATTACATTTAAAAAATAAATTTGAGCAAAAATAAATTTATTTAAAAAATGGTTCAAACTTAAACTCTATCATTCAGGACTAGAGCCAAATCTCCCCTGAGTTGATCAATGAACGCCTCTATTTATGATGAAAACAACCATCATGAATAAAAACATGATTAATTAACAATATTGCCTCAACGTTTGGGACCTGCCATCTAAAAGTAATGGAGTTACACTCAATGATCAACATGAAAGGTATACGGGGTGCCATGATTCTAAGAAAAGCTCATGACAATGTTCATTGGGGATTTTTACAGTAAGTTCTAAAAATTTGGTTTCCCGGCCTCATTTATTGATCTCATAATATTTTTGTGTGCGATCAAATACTTTGTCAATATTTTGGAACGGGCAACCTTTACCATATTTTACTCCTCAATAAGTAGTGCGCCGAGGGGATCCTCTTCCTCCTTATCTCTCATTCTAGTTATGGAGAAGCTATCTCACATGATCCTGGATAAGGTTGAAAGAAGTGTTTGGCAACCCTTTAATCTCTCCTGGAGAGGCCTTACTATCTCACATTTGTTTTTTGCTGATGATTTCCTATTATTCGCTAAAGCTTCCATGCATCAAATTCCAATGATCACAGATTACTTACAAGAATTTTCACAAGCTTTTGGCTTAGAAATCAGTTGTCCAAATGTGAATGTCTCTTTCGCACAGAATTTAAGTAGCGTATGTGGCATCCCTTTGATAGATGATATGGGAACATATCTGGGTGTACCAATAATTCTCAAAAGAATTTCTAGATATACCTATGCTCCTATGGTAAATAAAGTCACGAGAAAATTAGAGGATTGGAAGGGAAAGGTTCTATCACTAGCAGGTTGAAAGATATATTCAAGTTACTATGACTGCCATTTCTTTATATACAATACAAATACATTTGCTACCTATTTCCGTATGTAAACAGCTTGATAGAATTAATAGTACTTTCCTATGGGGTGGATCCTCTTTGTATTCTCCTAATCATCTAGTTAGTTGGGACAAAGTTTGCTACCCAAAATATAGGGGTGGGCTGGGGTTAAGAAAAGCATGTTATAGTAACATTGCAATGCTCGCTAAATCTGGTTGGAAGTTACATATGAGACAAGAGGCTTTTGGACGCGATATCTCCTATAAAATAACTTGCATAATGTGCAGCTCGTGGATGCAACATCCAAACAGACTACATCTTCTACATGGCGTGGATTATTAAAGACAAAAAATTGTATAAAGTAGGGATATAAGTGGAAAATTGGTGATGGACGTCAACCTAATTTTTGGAGGGATTGGTAGGTTGCAAGTAAACCATTAATAAACTCCATCTTGGATACTTTTTCAATAGAACCCATGCAACAAAAACTGGCAGACTTTATTGATGAGACAGAAGAGTGGAAATTGGATTTATTTTATGGTCTGCTTCTTGTTTTGAGGATAGAAGAAATCAAAGCAGTCCCCTTGTGACTTAGAAAATATTGAATGATGTTTGTCTTGAGCGTTAAGGGCCGTTGACAGTTTCTTCTACACATGGAAAAATTGCGAGTTCAAATCTAGAGGTAAATGTTGAAGATAATTTAGACTGGTTTGGCATCTAAGATGTCCCAAACGTATTCGGTTTTTTGTGTGGCTAGCAGATTTGGATAAGCTAAACACTAGTCAGGTGCGTGGTCCCAGACATAAGACTTCTAATATGTCTTGTCAATGCCGTGGTGAAAGTGTGGAATCTATTGATTATGTATTGAGAAATTTCATTTCGGCAAAAGATAATGATTAAAAAGAGAAGTTTTTTATACAATAAATAATGAATAGTTGTTTTTTTTAATAGATATCCTTTTGCAAGAGTTGTGTTATTTTACATTAATTTTATATATGAAAGTTACATTTTTACAAGATAAATTTTACAATACAAGAATTATGTCTTTATAATATAACTAGTCATGAATAATTGAGAATAATTATAATTTTAAATTTTAATTATTCTAAAATTAAAGTATAATCAATGTTTTATATGCTCTATAATCTTGACTTTTCTAGATAATGTAAGATTAGTTGTCTACCAATATTAAAAGCTATTAATGATCCTCTACTAGTTTAGAATGTTGGTAATTTAATATGCAGTTTTTCACACAAGCAAATATTAGAAGGTATCTATAAGAAGTTATCTTTTGATTTGAATTATCAATTAGTGAATATATATTATAATTCTAATGAAGTTACTACCACAACTACTAGTATTAAAATTGAAGATACACCATACAAAATATTCATTTATATTCCTCTTAGACGTTGTTCACTTTTAGTATTATTATAGCTATGTGCTTATGTTATCCATAATAGACATTTACAAGAGAGACAAGTAACACCACTTTTTATGTTTATATAGGTGAAGTTTTTATAATGTCCTCATTGCTATAGACATTTGAACTATAATAAACTCCATTAAGAAAATAAAGCTCATTCTATATATGCAATGGATCGTATTAGTCTCTAATCAATTTCTTTTTAAATGAGTTTTACTAGTATATCATAGACAATAACAATAATTTGTTTTTATGCATTAAACTTTAAAAATTAGAAGTTACAATTCAAAAAGTTAAATTTCGATTATTAGTGTCTAATAATGGGGTTTAACCTCATTCTATTCGTAATACTACTAATAAATTTATAGGAATTTGTTTTCTTTCACAGTAAATACCTTAAATTAGAGATTGAATTTCTAATATAATCAAATATAGGCTAACATGTGCAAACTTTCTATTTACATATTACTATATGGTTGTAGACATCATTACTGTTTTCTAACAATTATAGGAAATAGTTCGAATTGGATGCGGCAACAACTCCTATATTCATTACAAAAATTTGATTATATTGTTTTCATAATTTTTATCCAACTCGAATATAATTATAATTCTAGCATCATTGGATAAAATAAATAAAGAACCAATCACATTTAGTCCTTTAAAACTAAGGATTTTCTGATGGCTTTCTTTTCAATAAGTTATAATAAACTTATTAATTCGTATAATTTACACATGCTAAAATTATACCAAATTTTATTATAATATGGTGGTATTATGTTTTTTTTTTTAATCATAATTTGTAAGATACCAAAACCCCCTTGATGTGTAAGAAATCCATTATTTTTATTAAAGAATTTCCTATTTCAATTATCAAGATATCATATATTAATCAACTTGTGTTTTCATTTATCTTTTCACTTTTTTTTTTTAACTATAGGAGGCCTCTTATTATTTATCCTTAGAGAAAAGATAACTAGAAAATATTCTATATGTCATGCCCTAGAGTGTGGCATAACAGACGTCTTATATTGCTAGATATAATCTTACAAATATGCATGAGAACAAATCAATGTTGATAAAATATTATAACTTGAGTTGTTGAAATTAAGTTTATGAATGTATTTAAAAGAATTCTATAAAGTTTACAAAAATAAAGATTTGAAACCTTCAATAGTGTATTAAATAATATATTTGAAAAGTCCAAGTTTCTAAATGCACTAAAGTTTTAGTGAACATGCATTAAAGTTTGAAAAGTTACTCTATGATAATTTGGAGGCTCAAATATACAAAGTTTGATTTTCCTCTACCTACTAAAAGGCCTTCCACACTTCCTAGTCCAGTTATCTATCTCAAATTTTGTTTGAATCTCAAATAAATATAGTGAAACTTGATTTAAAATCTTTAATACAATAGCTCCCAAAGAAATTATTGCATAAATTCTTTTTCATGCTAATTAATATTTAAAATAGCACACACCATTGATACTTATCATATTGATAATCTAATTACACGTTCTATAGCAAATATTAGTCATGTGTTTTATCTTGATTGATTGGATCTATACTTAGCTTGATAAATAATTATTTATGTAATAATTTATCATATAAGAGCCTTTTTTGCTAAACTGAATATGACCCACATGATAATTAAGTAAATCAAGATAATTAATTATTATGTAGGTGATATTATTTAGATACATTGTATTCAAGATAAAACTCTAGTGATAAGAGTTAAAGGTAATTAAACTCTACTTCAATTACTAGTTCAAATATAGACTTCTTGATAATAGGATACAATTCTAATTAGTTATCTAATATAGACTTCTAATGTAGTTTATATAAATTACCTGTGCACCATCACAAGGTAATTATCATAAATCAAGAAACAGACTAAAAGGCTTACATGGAATACTCATATTCGAGTGCTTAAAACGAGGTTGCATTCTTTATCAACAATAGCTAAGGCACCTTCTTTAAATTAAATCTTACATACGGTATCAGGGCTAGGCTCTCTAGCTTTGTTATTCAGATCATCTAGTAAGTTTCATTAAAAACGAAAATTTATCATGCATATATTATTTGCACATAATTGATAAATAATAAGAATTAAGATAAAACAAATTAAAATTAGTAAATCAAAAGCATGAAAACAGTATTGAGCATGCCTATGATTAATTTATTAATTTTTTTTATTTGGTTGATTTTATGCATAATTATATTAATTTTATAAATATGCTATGAATTTCATATGAATAATTTGTGAATTAATTAATCACAAAATTTTTGCTAAATCTCTTTTAAAAATCAAAATTAATGGAAGGTTTTTACAGATTATTAGTCCATTTGTGTTTATGAACACTAAGAATAAAAGAAAGATGATTAAAATATAAAAATTTATGGCATATTAAAATAGGTCTGATATAGGTCGTGAAAATCATGAAAATCTTCATTGTTTCAGAATGATTCTTGTGTTTTAAATCAAATTAAAGCAATGTATATGAAAATCTTGTGTGAAATTGTGTTCATAGCTCGTTAATTACAAGAAAATAGTCCAAAAATAGGAAAAATTGGTCGAAAATAATAGTCAAACTCGAGTGGGTCAAAAGAAACTCAGTCGAGTTAGGCCTAACCTTTTTGGAGGTAGAAGAAGGGTTGGTACATAGTCCCATGCCATCGCATTGGGAACAGTGCTTGCGGTGCATGGAACACATCTCATGGCTATTTCAGCCACATTTTTTGGACGTACTTATTTTAAAATTTTTTATTTTTATATTAATTTTTGAAATTTGTTAAAATAGTAAAAATATTTATTATTTAATGTTGATGTCTTAATCGAATAATAAATATGTTTATGCATAAAATTCTAAAATTTTATTTCATAATAAAATATATTAGCATGTTGAAAATCTTTGACAATATGTACTCTCCTTTTAAAGAGACAAAAAAATTCATACTTTCAACCTAAATTTAATTGCATATATATATATATATACATATATATTTTTTAAATTTTGATTGGAATTACAATGTTTATGTGCACATCCATGTATATCATGAAATAAATGCATTAAAATATCACGCATATTTTATGTGATTAAGAATAAGCATGTCATCGAATGTATATAAATTATATCGTGACTTTTAATATGTTACAGCATGACAGTTTGAAATTCCGTTGTCATGTGTAAAGGTTTATTACATAAAAAAAATTGGTGTCATTGTTAAGATCTAAATCATTAGCTTGGCATTAGACTTAGCAATTTATGTTACTTGATTTAGATAAATTAGTAGTTATTTAAAAAAAATTAATAACTACATATAGTAAATGACTTCTATAAAGATTTATACTATGAAATTTATTCCTTAATAAAGCTTTTATATATTTTTAAGTTATGCAATTATTTATGGTATTACATATATTTTGTCATTATTGAGAATCTAAATCTATTGCTTGGGATTAGTTATAGCATCTTAAGTTGATTAATTTAGTTAAAATTAGTAGTTATTTAAAATGAAATATTCTTTAAAAAACTACATATAGAAAATAACATTAATATGTAAATATTTATGATATAATTCTAATAAGTTAGCATGATTTAACATTACATTCCATTGTAATTATTCTTAATATGCAATAGAGATTTCTACATATATTCAGAATGTCATTATTAAAATTAGAAATCACTAGGTTAAAAATAGCTACACATTTTAATTAGGATGATTTAGATAAAAATAGGTAGTTATTTAAAATAAAATTTCCTTCAAATAACTACATAAGCAAAATTGTATTGATAAGAAATTATTGCGATATGCAATAAATTTTAATGCATACATGTTGGATTTATTATTAGACTTCTAAATCATTAGTTTAAAAATAGCCACAACATCTTGTTTAATTAATTTAGATAAATAATAGTTATTTAAAATAAAGTTTTTTTATTTAATAACTACATAAGGAAAATGACATCTATAAAGAACTATACGATGAAATTAGTTATTTGGCCTCATAGGAAAATAATTAGTTTTTTTTAAAATGGTTGATGGACAAAACAATATAGCATCATGGATTATTTAATTTGCTGTATTAAAGTTATTGTTTTATTGTTAAATTTGTGTAAATTCAATTTTGTATGAATCTCTATTAGTGATGTTCCTCATAAGAAATGATGATTGGACTTAGGTTCAACGAATTGTATTTTTATAACCATGTAAGCTTTCACAACATCAAAGAAATCGAAGAAAGTGGGAGAAACATCAACTCCAAAAATCAATAAGGATTTTTAGGATCATTTTTGAAATCTAGATCTATTTTAAATCTTGAAGAATGTTTAATTTTAAGAAATTTCATTTCATTCCTAAATTTAAAAAAGAAGTTTTGAATCTAATATTTAAAGTATATAGTTGAAATTTCAAAAGTAAACATTTCTATCTAGTTCTATCATCACTAACTTTGATCCTAATTATGTAACTATTCATTTAATTTTTAGCTGTAAAATATGTGAGTTGAAAGTCTTCTAAGTTGTGATATAAAGATTAAGTCATATCTTCATATATAAATTTATGAGATTAATTAATTAGTGGGAGAGTGCTTGAAACTCTTGAGTTTGATACTTAAGTTAGTTGCATTAAGGAAAAGGCAAACTAACAAGTCCATAGAAAAAGTTAAAAAAAAAGTATTGTAATATCTGGAGATCATACATCTTTCCCTAAGTTAATAAATTGATGCTTTGAGATTGTTGTTTATGTCTTAAATAAAGTTTTAACTAAATCAACTTTTTATGAAAAAAAAATCCTTCTTTGAATTACCAAATAGTTGAAATCTAGCCTAAGACATTTACAAGCTTGATGTTGTCCAATTAAAGTTAAGGTTTATAACATAAACATACGGTAACTGGATCTAAGAAAAGTTAGCAGTTATGCAGTTGACTTGAAGGGGTATAGATTTTACTGTCTCTTAACTTCATCTTGAATTGTTAAAGCCGAATACTAAGTTTCTAGTGGATCATTAGTTTAGTGGGAGTGACTTTCTTCGTAAGGTTGATATTGAGGAATAAATTAATTTCTATTGATTTCTTGTAAAGGACTTGATTATTTCTCAAAATAAACTTACAAAATTAACTAGAGAACAATCAAATTAAAAACAACATTTACAATATATGATCAATCTCACAAACAATGCAACTAAAAGTACAAAAAAAAGTAAAAGCAAAAAGATCCAATGGGCAAAAAATTGGATATTTCTATGACTTTGTTGTATATCTATAAAAGTCTAACTTTGATACTGGACGTAAAAGTGATCTCCTTTTAACAAGTCATAAATAGTAAAAATTTCACACTTTGGTATAAAGCTATGATAAAAGAGATGGAATTAATGACTACTAATCCAATCTAGTAACTCGTTGAGTTACCAATTAGTAATGTTGAATGAATTAAGATTATTATGGTTAAGAGCTTCACTTAAAAAAGGTATCAATTACCATGAAATTTTTTCTTTAGTTTTAAGAAAGTTTCGTTTAAAATTATCATAACTGTTGTAACTCATACTAATTAAGAGTTGCATTAAATGGTGATGAAAAACAACTTGCTTAAATAGAGATCTTAAGAAGATGCATACGTGATCCAACTTAAAGGTTTATTTAAAAGATTAGTATATAGATTAAAACAAGCATCCTTATAATGATATATAAAATTTTACAATTTTGTGATATCATTTGGTTTACTACGATGTCATTGATCATTGTATTTCTCTTCAAGTCAATAGAAGTAAGTTTATAATTTTAATTCTATATATTGGTGATATTCTCCTTGCAAGTAGTGACTTATCTTTGTTACATAAAACAAAAGGTTTTCTTTCTCAAAACTTTGATAGAAAGAATTTGGGTGAAGCTTCATATTTCATAGGCATAAAGGTTTATAGAGATAAATTTAATATGACATTAAGTTTATCTTGAAAAGCCTATGTTAAGAGAGCATTTCAGAAAGATTTAGTATGCAAAGCTATTCACCTATAGTGGCATAAATTGTGAATGGAGATAAATTTAGTTCAAGCCAACATCTCCAAATGATTTGAAAAAAAAAAGCATATGAAAGGTATTCCACACGCATCTAGTATTGTTAACTTTGTATATGGTCAGGTATATACAAAACTTGACATTAGGTCTATAGTAGGAATGCTTGGCAGATATTAAAGTAATTATGGCCTTAGTTATATGAAAGTTGCTAAAGGAATTATGTTATAAAGTAATATCATATGCGCTAAGTTTGAGATATTTTATATTTAGTTGGAAAGTTGTTAGCAAGGCCATTAAAGATCTATTGACACAACTCTTATGCAATATGCTTTCCTAAGAATGATGAAAGTAGGATTTGCAGCAAATAGATAGATATAAAGTTGCTTATTGTTAAAGACTTTGTAAAGAAGTAAGAAGTGGATATCTAACGCATTAATACAAATTTAATGATAGCTGATCTGATGACTTAAGCATTATTAACAAAAAAAATTTAAATTTCATGTGGATCATATAAGGCTAGTTAAATTCTATCAAGATTTATTTTAGCTTATTTGATTTTGTTGTTTTCACATTTTTTGTGCACATAAAGTTTACATATTGACTGGACCTTGAATGATTACAAAAAATTTATTCATAAAGTACTATATTATAAACTATTTTTTGAGAAGATCATGCATTTTCATACATGAAAAGAAATATTCAGATTAGAATGCTATCGCCATGATTCATTGTATATAAATCTTTAATTAAGTGAGAGTTGGGCTAGAGTAACTTATAGTCATATTAAAGTTTGTATTCAAATATCAACCTTTTAAGTTCTTAGTTTAACATAGAGCCAAGTGGAAAAATGTTGGACTTCATGTAGCCTACATGAAAATTAAATAGAATAGGATAATTAATTAATTATTATTTAGGTGATATTATTTAAATAAATCATATTCAAGATAAAACTCTAGTGATAAGAGAGAGTTAAAGGTAATTAAACTATAGTTCAGTTAGCAATTAGAATGTAGACCCTTTGATGGTAGGATATAACTCCAATTAGTTATCTTGTATAGGTCATAGTCTAGTCTGTATAAATTGTTTATGCACCATCATAAACTATAAAATTTAAAGGAATTGAGGACGATCAATAATTGTTTTTAAAAGATTAAAATTATCTCTAAAAATTTTAGGAATGAAAAGTTGTCTCGAACAAGTTGTCCTCTAAGCTTTGGAGACAATATTCATCCCTAATATTATTAAATTAAAGATGCACTGCTAAAATCAAGATAGAAATGACATTTTTTTTAATTACCCCCTATCTCATCTTTAAAATTCTCTTATTTCTTAGTGATAAGGTAGTTATCATCAATCAAGAAATAGACTAAGAGACTTCTAAAGAATATTTATGTTTATGTGCTTGAAATTCGGTTGCGTTCTTAACTAACAATAACTAGAAATATGCACTTTAAGTTAAATCTTACATTTTTATCTTCTAAGAATGTTAATTTCTCAATCAAAATGTGCCTCTACTTAGAACCTGTCTACTGGATGCTAAGTTGCATTTAAATTCACTCCAATCATGCTTTGAACACCTCAGCTTGTTTCTTCCCCTAATATAAAAAATAAAATAATAATTTGAATTGGCTCTGATTTACAAGCACATTCCATCTGTCTATTTATTGACAGCTAGAAACTGAAAATTAAAGCCAAAAATTGTCATCCTTGACCTTTTCACTTTTCAGCTTTCTATGATGGTTTGTTTTCAAAATAAAAATTTTCAAGAAAGAGACCAAAGTATAATGCCACTTCTAATGGTTAAAATATTGAGGCAGGTCCCAATATTAAATATTCTACTATCCTTGTTAAATATATGCAGATTTGAATCTGTAACGTCCAAGGAAAAGGACTTCTGCATTTCACTTAGCTAGGGAAGCGTTGAAAATTATGAAATTTGTTATTTTATTATTATAAATAATGATTTTGGTGTATTAATAAAGTAATTTTTTTGTCAGACTAGGCTGAATTAAGTTTTGACTGTAAAATAGTTTACTTAGCTAAATTCAACACAAATCTCATTTTATTTATTTAAAATATATTTTATATTAAAAATAATTTTATATTAATATTATATATTTTTATAATTAAATTTAAATAAAAATATCTATTATTATTTAAATAGTAATCTAGATTGAATTAAATCTATTTAAATTATAAAAAGAATCATTTCAATGTTTAAATTCAATTTAACTTAAAGCAAATCTGTCAAACAAAGCAAATAACTCAACCTGCAAACAGGTCCAATTACGGATTGAAACCTAAGTATTCTTCTCATAAATCTTATTTAAACCTATTTCAGGATTTCAATTAACTTGCACCTGACAAATTTGCTTTAAGGATTCCTCTCATAAGTATTCTTCTCATAAATCTTACTTAACCTATTTCAAGATTTCAATTAACTTGCACCTTAACAAATTCGGTCTTTAGTTAGACTTCTTTAATACAGCAAATATTTTTATGCAACAAAGTTAGAATGTTTGGTTATTTGAATTTTTGGTTGGACTTTTTCACGTTAAGCAGCAATAAATAAGGTACATTCTTTGCTAAATAATGTAAACAACCCCTTTAACTACATTTTATACGATGTAGTAAAATAAAAAGAAAATAAAATTGCTCAAAATATACTTTGCTAACATCGCCTGACCATGCTTGTAATGCTATCATTGCTAGTTTGAAAAACTACATGAAATATAGAGCGGTTAGTAGCGGTACTTCACCGGCCCAACTTCTTCATATTGCTTAAAGTCGTCCACCGGAGGGTTTTGTTAAGCTTAATGTGGATGCTGCTAATTCGGGTAACTTAGCTGTGGTGGCTTACGTAAAGGTGGTAATGGTTATTGGTTGTGTGGTTTCATAAGAAAAATTGGATGGGCTTTATACTTAAGGCAGAGATCTATGCCCTTTTAACTGGCCTCCAACTTGCTTGGGATCATGGTTGCCGGAAGATCTTGGCGGAATCGGACTCTTTTTTAATTATTCAAAAGATTATGCAGCCTCTTCGTCATAACAACCCTCTCTATTAAGTTACATTTATGAATGTAAACAACTTTTGCCTAGAGATTGGTTTTGTTCTCTCACTTATGCTTTTGGAGAGGCTAATTTAAGTGCGGGTTTTTTAGCCAAAGCAGCTCATGATAGTAAGTTTGAGGTTGTTAAATTTCTTTCTTCTCCCACGGCTTTGACTACACTTTTGCCAGATGATATGATGGGTGTAGCCAGGCCAAAAGCCTATCAGTGTTTTTGACCGCTCTTCTATAACAAAAAAAAAAAATGTATAAATTCATTATTCTACTTATATGAGTGATTTAAATTTTATCATTAATTTTTAACTGATGCAATTTAGTACTATAATTTTGAAGTAAATTTATTATCATATTTCAAGTTTTGAAGTAATTAAAGAATATCCAGTAAAAATCTGTTAAAAATGTTTCATAAGTAAAAAAAAAAAATCCAAAAAAAAAATTATGACTAAAAACAAGATAAAGACCAACTAAAAAATTTATATTCTGTAGTAAAAATATCATGATGAAATAAGAACAAAAAAAAAAATAAAAACAATTTGGATAATATGATCTTACATTAATAAAAAGTATCAAGATAAAAGAAGAAAATAAATAAACAAAAATGAAATTTTGAATGTTAGTTTCATGGGTATTTTTTTCACTACCATAACCATTTCCAATTTTATTTTTTTTAACTGTGAATCAGTTTTCGAGAAAACATTATTATTGAATATCCTTTAATTGCTTCAAAATTTGAAGTATGATGATAAAACTATTTAAAAAGTTTAAAATATATAAATAAATTTTCACCAATTAAAATATTAGCGGTAAACTCGAATCATCTACATAAATATAATAAAAATTTTGCATCATATCCAAATAATTTTAACAACACATTGTAGAAATGTGCAGCCCTTAAATCAAATTCGATATAGTGTCGAAAATTAATATCTCAAATTTAATCCATTAAACTACTGTTTTAAGACATCTATGTAATTATTTTCAACATCACAACTCATTTAATCCGAAAGAAGCCTCTTAAATCTTGTAAATTTCTTGATGAAACCATTTAAATAAAAACACAAGAATAAAATATATGCTGTAGTTAGCTTTCATGATTTATTATTTTAATGCTCCAATTATGAAAATCAAGGATTTAACCATTAATATTTAAAAATTTTAATCCTTTTATCACTCAATCATTAAAAAATAATAATTGATTAAAATAGTATTACCTCATCGTTTTAGGCCTTTTTATTAAAATAATATAAAAAAACTTTTTTATTTACTGAAATAATTCGTTTTATGATTATTTACCGAAATAGGTCAATTTTGAAAAGCTATTGAGAAATCGTCATTTGAAATGGCGATTTCTCAACATAAAAAAATTATAAAATTTATTTAAAAAATCATCATCTGATAGGACGATTTCTCAACATCTAAATAAGAAAATTACCGCAGGAAATCGCCATCTGAATCGGCATTTCCCAATAAATTTTGAAAAAATTTCAAAAAAAGAAAGTAAACTAATAATTATTAAAAAAGATTAAAACTAAAAAAATAATTATAAGGAAGGAAATAATCATTATTAAAATTATTAATAAAAATTTTAAT
>JBBYHM010392574.1:0-14319 GCA_038381775.1 Adansonia rubrostipa | reverse complement strand
GGCTGTTTTTGGGTGGTGGGTGAAGAGCTACGGGATTCTAGTTTTCTTGGTGTAGGAATGGTTTTGTAAGTTGAAAATGAGATGGAATCTAACCTTTTTTAGTTGAGATAGAAGTGGTCCTTTTATACCAGCATTTTGGAGCCAAATTGGAGGTGTTTTTAGCCATTTCTCAAGGGGGACAAGGTGATGTTAGAATGGTGGCTATAGGGTGGCTGTAGGGAGCAACTTCTGCCAATGTAATGGGCATAAGGTGGCTGGTTTAAATGCTAAAATTATTTTCCAGCAAATAGGGTGGTTGATGGTGATATTGGTTAACAAGCTAGGGAGTAGAGTGATCATGTGATATTGACCTTCTTTTATCTAATGTAGACTTCAAAAAAAAATATTTTGATTAACTCAAAAGTCCAAATTTGAAATTTGACATGGGTTTTGATCTTTTTTTTATACAAATAAACGAGTTAAAATCAAGTTTTTTATCAATGGTGGATGAGTCAAAAATGCTTGGACCGTGGAAAATTAGCTCACTTGCTACAAAAAATTAGCCTGGACAAAATAAGGTATCTACAGCTGCCCCTCTTTGACCGTTGTTGAGAATTAGGAATAGGGCAAAGACAAAAAGACACTATTTTGTCTGGGGGTGGAACTATGCTCCCTAGAACACTAGGGTGTTAGGTTTTCTAAGGTTTGACCCTCTTAGGCAGGTATAGAGTAACATGGAATTTTGATCTGGGCACTGCTAGCTTATGCAGGCTTTAACTTAAACTTGGGTGCCACCAGCTCATGTGGGCTTTGATTTAAGTGCCGCCAGCTTGTGCGGGCTTTGACTTAGACTTAGTTGCCACCAGCTCGTGTGGGCTTTGACTCGGGTGCCACCAACTTGTACGCGCTTTGACTTAGACTTGGGTGACACCAGCTCGTGTGGGCTTTGACTCGGATGCTGTCAACTTGTGCAGGCTTTGACTTAGACTTGGGTGCCACCAACTCGTGTGGGCTTAAAAAATGATGCCATTGACTTATGGACTTTGAAAAGATGCCAATGACTTGTGGGCTTTGAAAAGATGCCACTAACTTGTGGGCTTTGAAAAGATGCCACTGACTTATGGGCTTTTGTAAACATGCCACTAACTTGTGGGCTTTGAAAAGATGCTACTGACTTGTGGGCTTTAAAAGGGTGCCATTGACTTGTGGGCTTTTGTAAAGGTGCCACTGACTTGTGTGCTTTTGCAAAGGTGCCATTGACTTGTGGGCTTTGAAGAGGTGCCACTGATTTATGGGCTTTGAAGAGGTGCCACTGACTTGTGGGCTTTGAAAGGATGTTGATAACGTTTTTTTTATAAAACTTCTAATACAAGTTTTTTTTAACAAAAGTTCGTGACAAAAGTTCCCGATGAAAATATTTTGACACTAGTTCTTGACAAAATGCTTGACAAAGCTTCTGACGAATGTTCTCGATAAAAGTTTTTAACGATAGTTTCTAGTTGACAATTTCTTGACACTAGCCCTTTAACAGTAGTTTCTTGATAAAAAAGGTTTTGACATGAGGTGATGAGGAGAAAAGAACGTTACCTGAATGACACTTGGTTTACGAAGCTTAGAGCACTTACCAGGAATTCCTTTAAGGTTTAATAAACCTGGCTTGGAGTGATATTGTAAAAATAATGATGTATGATGGTAATGTGAATGCATGATATGGAATGCTATCATGATTGCATGATGTAAAGTCTAATACAGGAGATTGTTGTAGTTTTCCTTGTACGTCATTTAGACTCTCATAGGGATGGCGATTTGTCTTTGATGCAACTATAAACGAAAATTTTCCTAATCTCGTCGGGGATTGTAGGTTGTCCCTACTTCACTAGGGATATGACCAAAAATATAGTTCAAAGAATTTGGACTGTTGTGTTTCTCGATTTGGGAGGCTCAATCATTTTCCTAACAAATGGAGGGCATCATCAATAATTTGGAGACTATTTGATTGATTATGCTGATGTCTTTGGTTTCGATAGGATTCTGATAGAATGCATGGGTCGATTTTTGGTTAGCCTAAAATGGTTTTTCTTAAGATGTGGCTTGTGAAAGTAAGAAATGGTTTGGTGTATGGTCATGCTGAACCGGTGTTTGGATGCTAAACATGCATGATCTTGATGATCAGGGTGTAAGTAAAGTTCCTTGTGCTTTTTTTTTTTCCTTTCGATGTAATATCGAAATGTCCTGATGCATATTTCAATTAATTACCAAACATTATCAACTAAATGACAAGTGTAATGTAAAGCGTACAGGGGTTAAAAGAAACAAAGTAATATTTATTCATGACAATAAACATATATAACTTGATATATCTTTTGACAAACAATTGATAGGGTAGCGAGAAAGATGATCTTTTGGGCAAAAGATGCCTCTGACAATCATGACACGGATGTTCTTTAGGTGTTTTTCAAAATCTTTCTTGAACAATGAATGTGCCTAGCATGAGCTGATCTTTGAAAGATCTCTAGGATTGCTTTGCATTATCCTGTAGGTACTCTTAGTTTATGTCCCACCAAAATTAATCTTCTCAAGTTGCCTTTGCGGGTTTTCAACTGTAGTTGGATTGGTTGCCCAGATGTCCTTTCCGAATTTTCATCTAGACCTCCTTTTGTTTTCCTCTCTTTTTTTATTATTTTGTTTTTGTTTTTGTGTTTTTTTTGCTTTCTCCCTCTTTTGAAGGATGCTTTTTTAGGTTTTCACCCTCTACGTGTAATATTTTTTGACAGAATTTGAGTTGACTGGGTTGGGCAAGAAATTGCTGCCCATTGTTGACAAGATTAGGGCCTCTCTGGAGAAGGCTTGCTTCATGACATACAGTCCTTCCCAATTAGGGGTCCACTTACCTCATGCATCTTTATGAATTGAAAGGATCTTCTTCAATACCAATTCACCAGGGGGAAATTGTCGTGGTCCATCTTTTTATCGTGGGCTCTAATCATATATCTTTGATACATTTGACCATGATAAATGGCCTTCATGCATTTTTCCTCGATGACGTTGAGCTGGTCATGTCTGTTCTTGACCCATTGAGCTTCTTCAAGTTTGGTTTCCATCAAGACTCTGAGAGAAGGGATCTCGACTTTGATAGGCAATACAGCTTCCATCCTATAGATAAGAGAAAATAGGGTAGCACTTGTGGAAGTGCGAATTAAGGTCTAATAAGCATGAAGTGCAAAGAATAGCTTCTCATGCTAGTCTTTATAAGTCTCGGCCATTTTTTTAACTATTCTTTTAATGTTTTTATTGGCTACCTTGACTGCCCTATTCATCTTTGGGCGATAAGGGATAGAATTATGATGCTGGATTTTGAACTGTGAATAGACTGCTTGCATCATTTTATTATTTAAATTCCTTGCGTTATCTGTGATGATTTGGTTTAGAAGGACACATCTGCAGATGATGTCCCATTTGATGAACTTACAGATGGTCGATCTAGTGACATTAGCATACGAGGCAGCCTCCACCCATTTAGTGAAATAGTCTATTGCTACGAAGGTAAAACGATGTCCATTGGAAGCTTTAGGGGTGATTGGCCCGATCACGTCCATACCCTACATGGAGAAGGGCCATGGGGCCATCATGACATGAAGTGGCACTAAAGGGATATGGATCTTGTCAGCATAGATTTGACACTTGTGGCATTTTCGGGCATAATTGATGCAGTCTCTCTCGAGAGTCAACCAATAATAACCCGCTTTCATGATTTGCTTGGCCATCTGATGTCTATTAGCATGTGTGCCATAAATCCCTTCATGAACTTCTTCTAAGATCTTTTTGGCTTTAGGAGTGTCAATGCATCTAAGCAATACTTGATCATGACTTCTTTTCTATAAGATTTTTCCATCGAGAACAAATCCCATAGCCAGCCATCTGATAGTTCTTCTATTAGTCTCGGTTGCATATTTGGGATATTGTTGATCCTTGATGTAACGAAGGATGTCATAGTACCATGGTAGGCCATCCTTCTCTTTTTCGACACTATGACAATGAACCAGAGTTGTGTAGATGCTCATCTAGATGGGAGCAACGTCTGACTCCTGGTTAACTTTAAACATGGATGATAAGGTAACCAAAGCATCGGCTATTTGGTTCTCTTCTTGAGGTAAGTGTCGAAAACTAATATAATCAAATTCTTTCTTGAGCTCTGCTATCAGCTTCCCATACTGCATCAGCTTGGCATCGCGAGTTTGCTACTCTCCTTTCAATTGGTAGATGACTAGAGCAGAATCATCGAACACCTGTAATATCTTGACATCCCTCTCAATGGCTGCTTGAAGCCCCATGACACAAGCTTCATATTCTGTAATATTATTCGTGCAGTCAAAATTTAGCCTTGCTGTGAACAGATAATGACTCCCATCAAGTGACATCAATACTGCCCCAATTCCATGTCCTAAAGCATTTGATGCTACATTAAAATACATCTTCTAGGATCGATCTTGGTTGGAGGCATCTTCATTCTTAGAAATGCACATTAGATATTCATCTGGGAAGTCAAAATTTAAGGGTACATAGTCATCTACCGCTCAACTTGCCAAAAAGTTAGCTATCGCACTACCCTTGATGGCCTTTTGACTGACATAGGCAATGTCATATTTAGAAAGTAGGACTTGCCATCTAGCTAGCCTTCCTAACAGTGCAGGGGCTTCACATAGATACTTGATAGGATCAAGCTTTGCAATCAACCATGTGGTGTGATACAGCATGTACTGCCTGAGTCTCTTAGCTGTCCACACTAAAGCACAGCATAACTTCTTGACTGCAGAGTAATTGCACTCGTTTTTCATAAACTTTTTGCTTAAGTAGTAGATTGCTTATTCCTTCTTTCCTGACTCATCATGATGCCTTAATACACAACCCATAGACTTGTCAAAGACTGCCAAGTAAAGGATTAAAGATTGATCGGGCACCGGTAGTACTAACACTAGCAAGCTTGATAGATAATGTTTGACTTTATCGAAGGCTTCTTGACATGCCTCATTCCAATCTCCTGGATTTTGTTCACGAAGGAGCTGAAAGATAGGGTCACATTTGTTAGTGAGCTGGGATATGAATCTAGCAATGTAGTTCAGTCTCCCCAAAAAGCTTCTTACTTCTTTTTGGGATTGAGGTGGTGGCATACTTTGTCTGGGTCAACTTTAATCCCTTTTTCGCTAACTGTAAAGCCTAAAAGCTTACCTGAAGTGACTCTAAAGGTACACTTGGCAAGATTCAATTTGAGTTGAAATTTTTGTAGCCATTCAAAAAGTTTCTAAAGGTCTGTGACATGCTCATCCTCTTTCATGGACTTGGTAATCATGTCATCAATATAGACCTCAATTTTTTTGTGCATCATGTCATGGAATAGGGCTAGCATGGCCCGTTGATAAGTTACCCTAGCATTTTCAAGTCCGAAGGCCATGACATTATAGCAAAATGTCCCCCACATGGTTACAAAAGTTGTTTTCTTCATGTCTTCGAGTGCCATTTTGATCTGGTTGTAGCTTGAGAATCCATCCATAAAGGAGAACAAAGAATTGTTGGCCATATTATCTACCAAAGTGTCGATATAGGGTAGAAGGAAGTTATCCTTAGGGCTAGCTTTAGTCAAATCCTGAAAATCAACACTCATTCATACTTTACCATCTTTCTTTGGGACTAGGACTATATTGGCAACCTATTATGGATATTTGGCTACTCTAATAAACCCTGCATCAAACTGCTTCTTCACTTTCTCTTTAATTTTGAGGAGTATTTCTGGCTTTATCCTCTTTAACTTTTACCGATTGGTTTGCATCCAGGATTGATGGGAAGCTTACAGACCACTATATTAGTGTCTAGTCCTGGCATGTCTTGATATGGCTAAGAAAATACATCTCGATATTCCTGAAGCAAGTATATCAGCTTAGTCCTAGCTGTCGACTTTATTGAGGTTTCGATTTGAACTTTCTTTCGATCCTCATAAGTACCCAAATTTATTACCGTCGTTGGGTCTTTATAGGGCATTATCTGCTTCTCCTCTTGCTCAACTAATCGTAAGAGGTCTAGTGTTATGAAACTTTTTTCAAAATCTTCTTCAAGATTGACTTCACTAGTGCAAATTGATTATTCAAAATTGATTTTCAAAGACCCATCAGACATATCCACGTCACTATCGTTAGGACACCTGAAAGGCGAAGAAATAAACATTGCAAAAGGCACACACAACTAAGGGATTTGGATAAAAATGAGGGTAAAAGAGTAATGGAGACAAAAAGGTTGAAAAGTGACACACAATATGGAATGATATATGCAAAAGTCATTTTATTGATAATGTTTGATAAAAAATGCCCCTTACGTAGGACACTTATCTACCTTTAGGCGAGGGCAGATAGGTTTATTTCTTAACGTTACATGAAAGGGATAGGAAAAGTGCAGGGGCTCCCGTCATAACACTGTTATCAAAATTAGGTCTTAATGAAAAGACATGACTTTTATGGCTTGGTATTTTAGAGATAGAGGTTGTTAAGTGCTTTGTTTAAGATGGCGAATACATCTTTTACCTTTTGCTCATCTAGTCGGTTTGGGTTGGTTCATCCTCCCGAATAGAATTTTTCATGGAGAGATGGGAACATTGTCGACTTTGATTCTTTCTCTTGATTCAATGATTGTGTTATCTTCTGGTTACAGATCTTCTTTTCTTGCTACTTTCTTGAGTGTGCATTGGCCTTGAATGCTAAACCTCTTTCATTGGCTTAAGTGGTGACCTGTAAGGCCTAGGCCATCCCTTACAAATTCTTGTCAAGCCCTTTTTCGACATGGAAACCTTTGCCAACAGTCATTTTTAAACCTGAGTGGGTACTCTTTGATAGATGGGGTTTGACTATTGGTAATCCTTCTCCCATAAATGTTGCATTAATAAACTCAAAGGATTGATTGGATGACTCCGGTGCATCTTCATTAGGCTCTATGTAAATATCCTTAATGAAAGCAGTGGCGATCATTTCTTCTTTAGCCCCGATGGTGACTACTTTATCATTTATTAGAAATTTAAAATTTTGATGGAGAGAGGATGGGACGGCTCCGACGGAGTGTATCCATGGTCTTCCTAATAGGTAGTTGTAAGAAGGATTAATATCCATAACTTAAAAGTCCACTTCATATGTACATGGGCCTATCTGGAGCTGGATTGTGATATTTCCAATTACTTCGTGACACGTTCCATCAAAAGCTTGAACTATGGTGTGGCTACTTTTGATGTTAGACTGATCGACAGGGAGTTTGCTTAATGTAGTCATAGGCATGACATTAACGGCCGACTCATTGTCTATAAGTACTTTGGGCAAAATGCTTCCCTTACAATAGGTAGTGATATGCAGAGCTTTGTAACTGCCTCTGCCTCCGGGTGGGTTTTTATCATTAGTGAATGAGATATAATTATCAGCCATGATGTTGTTCACCAGCCAATCCAACTTTTCTATGGAGATATCAGGGGGCACATATGTTTCATTTAGCACCTTCAGTAATGCATTTTGATGAACCTCTGAATTAAGAAGAGATAACACAAAAATCTTGGCGGGTTGTTTGCTTAACTAATCCATAATGTAGTATTCACTGTGCTTGATGAACTTGAGAAACTTTGTGGCTTCTTTTTCACTCACTACTTCTTTGACTTTCTTAGGCTTAAAATTTTTTGCTTGGGCTTGAGTGGTACTAATGAGTGGAGATGCATCAACCTTTTGTTTTTCTTGAGTTAGAGGAGTATAACACCTACCGCTATGGGTTAGGTGACTAACTCCTAATAGTTCTATTACAGCAGTTGAAAAGTTAGTTCTCCGATCATCACTACCTGATTCTCGTATTTCCATGGGACAGCTTTGTTGTTCTTATACGAGAATGGTTTAGGTACTTCTACCACTAACTTTGGTCTAGGTATCAAAGAACTAACATTAAAACTTGGCCTGCCATAAAGAATTAAGGGTCGATTTCTCCCATAAAGTGGCTTCATGGTTTTATCTCCTATCATGTTGATAGACTCAGTAGCAGGTGTGATCTCATGATAAAATTCTATCTGACCTTTATTCATCATTCTTTGAACCATGGACCTAGACTCGTTGCATGTTTGTAGGGTATGACCTACAACTGTGTGGAAGTTATAGAAGTTGTCAGGATTGTCTTCCAATTTTTTCGTTGCATGGAGTAACCCGACCTGAATCAATGCTTGCCAGACCAAGAACATTGGCATCCTTACTTCCTCTATACTTGCCCTTACTTCATGTTTGTTCTTAATGTCGATCATGTTTACAACTGGCTCAGTGTGGTTTGCTAAAGGATTGGTTGTAACATTTGGTACCTGGTTCATCTTAAACTGCAAGACTTTTGAGTTAATTAGATTTTGCACATTTTGTTTGAAAGATATGCAGTTCTCAATGTCATGCCCTACTGCCCCAGCATGGTCTTCACAATGGGCATTAGGGTTGTACCATTACAGGTACGGTGGCTTCTTTTCTGGGACAAAGATTGGGACCGCTAAATGATTTTAGAGCAAGGTCTGGTAGAGCTCCTTATAGGTCATAAGGATAAGATTAAAATTTTATCTTTGCTGATTTGCCCCTCGATTGCCAGGTGCGTTATTGGTTGCTCGATTGGCATTTTGGTGACCTTGTACAGGGTAGCTTTGTTGTGGGTTGGATGGGATTGCAAAGGATGGGTTGTAGGCTATGGAATTAATTAGCTGAGGGGGTATGGTGATAGGGCAAGAATACAGCGTGCTTGGGTAGTGAGGGTTATGTATTTGACGCTATTTTGGCTAAGATGAGCTAGCATAACTTATGGCATTGGCCTCTCCTTCCTTATTTTTACTGGAAACATGCTTCTTGCTTGATCCAGACGTTTCCTAGACTGACATTCTACCACTCTTAATGACTGCGTCAATCATTTCCCTAGAAAGGACTAGGTTAGCGAATTTCTTGGTGGCATTTCCTATGAGCTTCTCGTAATAAGGAGCACGTAAAGCGTGGATGAAAGTGACTATTTTCTCTTTTTCTGTAAGAGGAGGCTGGACTAGGGCTGCTTCCTCTCTCCACCTTTGGGCATATTACTTGAAGCTTTCAGTGGATTTCTTATCAAAATTTATCAAGAAAAGTCGATCCAATGACTAATCTGACACGTGATGATATTGCTTTAAAAAGGCCTTAGCCAAGTTAGCCCATCATTGGATTTTCAAGTTGTCTAGCTCGATATACCACCGAGTTGCTACCCCAATGAGGCTATACTGAAAGCAATGGGTAAAGAGCTTTTCATCTTTCTTGTACCCAGCCATCTTTCATAGGTACATTCGAACATGGATAGAAGGGTCGGTGGTTCCATTAAAATTTTTAAATTCTGAGACTTTAAATGCTGGGGGAATAATAACATTGGACACCAAAGATAGTGATTGCGTGTCAAGAGCTCTGAACTCATCATTCCCCTCAATAGCTTAGAGGTATTTTTCCAGTAGCTAAAATTTGTTTACTTCTTCCGCAATCATGGTAGATTTTTGACCTTCTATTTTCTCTGGTTCCCATGGTCAAGGGTTATCAGATCTACCGATGAGACTTCTACATTCACCCTTTGAGTACCAGGAATGAATTGACCTGTCGTAATGGGATTAAGGTAGATGACTGATGGAGTCTAAGTGGCAAGTGTAGGAGCGAGCCATTGTTCTTGTCTAATTTCCCCTTAGGCAGGTTTTGGATTATTGGCAGGGAGACTGTCAACATTGGGAGGATCATTCCTTGTTTCAGCAGTGCTGGTTTGCCCTTTTTCTTTCATAGAGAGGTGGTCATTAGTTCCATAAGTTTTACAATTTGATTCTGCATTTTGTACTGCTGACGAAGCATTTGGTGTTGTGATTCCTTCACCATTAGCTTAAGTCGTTCAATATGAGCTTCATGATCACTCTCCATGATTTGCTTACGACATCGTGTGTTGTAGCGATGCATGATGTAAGGTTTCGTGTTCCTGATTGACCTTGGAATCCCTTGCACTTTTATGGCTCGATTCTCGTATTAGACTTTTTTTTAAAAAAGAAATGCATTTATTGATGAGCATTTATGATATGATGATGAGTTAAGATAATGAATGATTGATGCAAGTGCAATTAAAAAAATGGTGAAATTAAATGTGCATATGCATTAGAGACAATTAATTCTTTGAATAGCTTCATCAATAACATCATTCATTAAGTCACAAAAGGGGTTTTTCTTTTATGACATGATTACATTTGAAAGTATCTGACATGATTACATTGTGTAATCATACCATCAAGAAAACCCAAAAGTCATTGCTCATGATCTCCAACAGGTGCAATGTCTCGCCTTATGGATTGAGCTACTTCAATAATGTCATCTGTCTCTCGTTGAGCTATCTGAACTTGTTGAGTGAGGTGCTGATGTTGTTCTTAGTAGTTCAGACATGCTTGCTCGATTGTCATTTGCTAATCTAGTTCACGTTGCTCGAAAGCCTTTGTTAGTTCATTGATATGACCTTGATGATCCAAAAGAGATTGTTCTAACTCATAGATTTTGTGAATGAGGGCTTTATTTTTAACCCTGGTGGCTCTCGTATCTTGCATTTAGGCTTTGAGTCTTTGATTCCTTTGTTGGTAGGTGGAAGCAAGAGCACGTGCCCTTATGAACTTTTTTTTGTTGGTTTTGATTTCCTCTTTTTGCTGATTCAGCTCACGATTGAGAGTGGCGACTTTCGCTTCCCATTCGACTAATGTTTTCCCAATACGTCGGGACTTGTTAGTTTTTCTGAGTGTCACATAATCCTTGGTTAGCCTCTTGAGGTCATCTTTGAAATGATCCCTTTCTTTAATGACTCGATCCATTTCACCACTCCTAAGATAGATATCCATCTCTAGCTAGCACTTTTCCTCCTTAAGTCAAGAGATTTTTGTAGCAAAGGATGCCTTTTCTCACTCAAACTCCCTCTTAAGTAGCTCAATCTTAGAAGGTGGTTCCTTTATTAGGATTTGCAGTATCCCAGAGTTGGGTGTTGGCAATGGATCATTGATAAATAGAGCCTCCATTCTTTGTATCCAGGTGTGGTGGGGCTTCCTCTCTAGTATCTTTCCATACAATGGATCTTTTTCCAAGCTTGGAAAGCTAACTGGACTTTTGCTTTATAATTGGGCTCTCCGTATTCAAAATCCCAATATCCCAAGTCTTCAAAGAATGAGATGATTGCTAGCACTGGAACTGATGTAACACCAAAAGAGGAGCATAACTAGTATTTCCCCATAATCCCAAGAGCGGCACATAAGTGTAGTCTCCACATCTGTACATAATCGACTAAGGGAACACCTATGAGGCTCTCCATATGATTTTTTCCTCCTTGACATTTTGTAATTCCTCGACCTAATGCTTTTCTATTTTATCTTGATGACATTATTCTTTTAATGCCGTGGAAAGAGGACTGATCTTGAAGTAGACACTTTGCTTGGCTCTCCCTTTCCTAACACAAAGATAACCTAAGAGCCATAGCTGAAGCAATGGGGCACACCTGATAAACCTTTCTGTTCCTATTCTTTTACAAAAGCTGAGGGCACAGATGGTTTTGGTGATAATGGCAGAAGTAGGGTTGATGTTGTAGCATAAGTGAGAAAAGAAATTTGAGACTGCCACCTCTACATAACCTATAGTCTTTGGGAATATAACGAGCCCGTAGATTGCCAGAGCATAGACATCTTGAGCTTTTCTTTTATTAGAAAGATTTACCATTGCCTCTTTCAAGCTGGTCTAAGAGATTGATTCGCTACTCCCTTTTACTTTAACGTGACTGTCAACCCATGCTTCTGTGACTTCAAGAATTTACCGTAACCTTTTCTTGAACGGAGAAGGCATTAGTCCCTTGTAGTAAATTCAATTTAACTTGGCCCTTTATATATTGAGCTGGGCTGTGTACTCATCAATGGTAGAGACTAAATCTTGTTGGTTGAAGGTTGTCGCAATGTACCCCGGGGGTAGATCCTCGCAGATCTATGGGTGTGCATGACTTAAAATATTCTCCTGACTTGGAAATGTCTTCTTAACTGAGACTTTTCTTTCGCGATGTTATGAGAATGAGAATGTACAAATTCTCGACTTATGATACAGTGAGGGGGACCATAAGATGAATTGCTCATCTTATTGGTCTTGGATAACCTTTGCAAAATGGCCAACGCTTAGAGTCACCACCGATCATTTTAGGCTAGGCATGATTGGATGTCTATTGAAACCTATGTTTTGAGTTACAAAACTCAAAACATTGATCCCATGGTCTACGTAGTGCAAAGATTCGCCATTTGGGTTCGGGAGTTAGTTACACGTGATGAGGTATGAACCTTTTTACGATGCTGGAAATCGATACCTTACTAGCTATGTCTTATCTCGGTTTTGATTCTTTTGATTTTAACTTGTCATTATTTCGATATAGCCCCGTTTAATGCATGAATCTTGTAGAAATAATCTAGGTTTTGATGAAAAAGATTTAATCTCATATATGCCCAGAGAGATGGGGAATATAGAGATTTAAAAAAAATGACCTCTGGATTTTACTTTGAAAATGGAATGTTCCACTTTGGGCACTTGAGAGATACTCAATGCAGAATATTACCTTTAATTTTGTTTGAAATGTTTTGAAAACATGAATGCACATAGTCATCACAAAGAAATCATGTTAGTAACAATAAATGAAGTAACATAACATGAATCATTCAATGCAATGATAAGGGAAGGGAATGGATTATTGGAATTTATCTCACAATTGGCATCGATTATTTGGGAATAACTAAATCGATAATTTTTTAGATGCATCTGGGTTTCTTGATTAAACAAGGTTTGTTTGATGTATTCATGGAAATCCAAGAAAGAGAGAAAAAAATTAATTGCAGTTGAAAGATAGGGTTGGAGTATCCCCTCAAAAAGATAGGGTTAAAGTATCCCCATGAATGGCAAATAATTTTTGACAAAGGAAGATTTTTAAATCTTAGCAATTTTGAGAAGCAGGGTTGGAGTATCCCTTCAAAAGGTTAGGGTTGGAGTATCCCCATGGATGAGAAATCATTTTGATAAAGAAAGATTTTTAAATCTTGATAATTTTGAAAAGCGAGGTTAGAGTATCCCTAAAATTAACACATCCGACACTCTTTAGAGAAGTTGAGTGGGAAGACTTAAATTAACAAAACTTTATGATTTAGAAAACGAGTGAGCATTTTAATGACTTTTTAGCGAAAGAATTATTGTGAATGAGGATGGTAAAGATGTAAATGGTGTTTATGCCTTGATAAGAGCCAATGGGTGGTCAAAGCATGTTCTCGAATCTGATCAGGGTGATACGAAGACATTTGAATGTCTCGAGATGAAATTCGAGAAAACAATGTAATTTTGACCATAACCAAAAATAGTGGATAGCATCTCTATCCTGCTTCACGAATTTATTCTAAATTGGTTTGAAGGCTTTAGAGGGTAGACAAGATACCATTAGAAAGGTGACTCGATAAGGGTGAACCTAAAAATATTCCCTATATTCCAAAAAGTCATTTTCCAGGGGAATAAATTTTCAAGTTCGGACTAATTTAGCTGCTGGCAAAGCATATGAGGGATAAAGTGTGTCAAAATTTGAAAAATCAGCCCGAACTCATTTGGTATTGAAAAATTGCAAGCAATTTTAACCAAGACTGATTTTTCAATACTAAATGAGTTTAGGAAAAATGTTTGAAAAATTTGAAAAAATCATTTAGTGGGTCTGAATGACCCAACCAGAATATGTGTTCGGATTTTAGAGGTTCTAGATAGTTTGGATTTCCCAGGATGAAGAAGACCTTGTTTTAAAAGTATTTTGACACACGTTCAGAAAAAAATCATAAAATTCATCGAAAATCATTTGGGATTTTAAAGTATTTTTCAAGTTGTAATAGCCGTGCTGCTAGTAGGGGACAAAGCAAAGCAGAGGATATCTCTTATTTTTTATGTCTACGAGTCCAAACTCTAGTCATTAATGTTCGAACGTTTATGACTGAAGGGAAAGAGTGGCATGAGCGTCACAAACTCATTTACATAGCCCCAGAGTAGTTTCGGATGATGAAATAGCCTGTTGATCATACCACTCAAGGTTTTGACTCAAAAACAAGGCACGGACATTTCGAGAATAAGTGCGAAGCCATTTTTGTTGGAAATTCAGAAGATTTGAGCTCGTTTAACGAAGACTCTAGATCCGAAAAACTTAACTTTCTCTAAGATATTTTGCTAACTTTAAGGAAAATGCTAAGTCCATGCTAATCCTCATTGGTTAAGGTTAACATGCTTGGCT
>JBBYHM010392573.1:0-66085 GCA_038381775.1 Adansonia rubrostipa | reverse complement strand
GCAGTTTATAGGAGTCATATAATTCAATACTCGAGTAGGTAGTCTATTAATAAGAAAAGAGGCTGTTAAAATAGCTTACCCCTATAAATATTTTGAAACATGCATGGAAAACATTATAGCCCTACCTACTTCAAGTAAATGATGATTTTTTCTTTCCATAATGCCATTATGTTGAGGTGTATCACGACATGTGGATTGATGTTGAATGCCCTTTTCCTTGAAAAAGTTTTCCAAACAATGGTTAAATTATTCTGTACCATTGTCAGAATAGAAAAACTGATTTTTGTTTGAAACTGGTTTTCCACCATGTTATAAAAATTTTTGAAAATAGTTTCAACCTCAGATTTGTCACTCATTAAATAAATCCAACATAGACGAGTATGATCATCGATAAATGTGACAAACCATCTTTTGCTAGGTAAAGTAGTAATTTTAGATGGACCCCAAACATCACTATGAATCAAGTAGAAAGGTTTTGATGCACAATATGGTTTTAAAGCATATGAATTACGATGCCTTTTAGATAATTGACAACACATTGAAAACTAGAAGAATCCAATTTTTTAAACAATGCAAGAAATAACTGTTTCAAATAAGGAAAACTAGGATGTCCTAATCTAAAATGCCAAAGCATTATTTGTTCACGAGCAGGAATTGAACTAATACTACTGTTCAAGCCGTGAGCTTCTTTATTTTTAGAGTTGTCATCAAAGTAGTAAAGACCATCAACCATTCTAGCACTACCAATCATCATCCCCAAGCTCTGCTCCTAAAACTCACAGTGAAAATAGAAAAAGGTAATGATGCAATTAGAATCTTTAGAAAGTTTGCTAATTGAGAAAAGGTTGCAAGAAAGATTGGGAACTTGAAGAACAGATTTTAAAGTTATTTTTTTTGATATCTTAACAAGACTTTTTCCTGCAATAGGTGAAAAACTTCCATTAGCAATTCTGCTTTTCAATTCCCATAACAAGGTGAATAGGATTTCAATAAATGTGAAAAATTAGTCATATGGTTAGATGCATCTGAATCAATGTTCCAAGGGGCAGAAATAAAACTACTAGAAAATGCAAAAGATATACTACTTGTTTTTTCCAAAAAACTATTAGGAATACTCGAAGACAGATTAGATCTTAGCAGTTTTAGGAGTTGATCCATCTACTCTTTGCTCAAGGGGCTACTTTTATCTTCATTAGTAGACGGAGTAGGATAATTAGATCTATTACCAGTTTTGCTACTTTTCCAAGTTGTAGGTTTTCCATGGATTTTCTAGCAGGTTTCTTGAGTGTGACGAGGCTTGTTGCAGTAATCACACCAAACTTGAGACTTGTCATCTATTTTTTGTTTTTCATCAAATCTCCATTGGTTGGTGCAAGACCTGTTTGCATTAGATGCTGCAAGAGTAGATGTCTCCATAGAACTTATGTCAACTTTTCATCCCATCATAACCTTTCTTCAACTTTCTTTCCTTCTTACTTCAGAAAAAACTTCTCCAATTGAAGGAAGAGGTTGTCTACCAATGATTCTTAATCTAACCTCTTTTTCCTCTAACCTCATCATATTCAACATTTAGACTAGCAAGATTAAAATTTTGTTATTTTTAATCAATTTCTTATGATGCTTGCAATCATTAGGAGAACTATATTTATAGTCATTATACATGTCTAGATCTTGCCATAAACCTTTTAAGAAATTGAATTACTTGGTGATAGTATCTCCTCGTTGTGGGATCTCACCAAGCCTTAGTTGGAGTTCGTAGATTTGTGATTGGTTACCAAAATCAGAGTACATCTGGTTAAAGTTTTCTTAGAGTTCTTTTGTTGTTGGGTAGCACATATAATTTGAGCTGATGTCATTATCCATGGAATTTATAAGCCATGCCATGACCATGGACTTTTCTGGATCCAAGGTTACAAACATAGGATCTATGGTTTCTGGTGCCTTCTTATCCCCCGTTAAATATTTGATTTTTCTTCTTCCTCGAATGTACATATGAACAAATTAGGACCAGCGATGAAAATTGTCACCATTCACTTTAATGTTGGTGATTTAAATAGAGTATGATTCAGAATTGAGAGAATTAAGGTTTCTTGAAACATTGGTGGGGATATGGGTAGAATTAGTGGAGGTCTTAGACATGTTAGACATAGTAAAAAGAAAGCATTATTTTGGAGAAGAAAGGTTCTAAAAAAAACTGCTAGGATAGAAAAAATGGGTGGTGATTAGGTCAAAAATAAAGATAGATAGGCTCTGATGCCATATTGAAAGAAAGAGAACAGGATTAGAATTTTTTGATATTTTATTACCACACATAGAGACTATTACAAGTAACCTATTTATAGGCTTTAAGTAGAGAAAATAAAGAAAAATAATCCTACAGAATTAATCAAAATAATTACAAAATAAATTAGAGTAAATCTATAACCATCATCTTACATTTACAATAATTACATAGTGTGTACAGCTAAGAACTCCTATAATTCAGCTAATAGTAATTAGCTTATATTCAGTCAACTCTTCAATAATATATCTATCAATCAAATAAAAAAAATTCTTATATTAAGGCTTTCTAAACCAAATATAGATATGACATATTACTAGGAATGTGTCAAAGACATCTTGTAGGTGTAATCCTATTATCAAAGGTAACAAAATATTATCCAAACCAAGCCCCCTAATAATGTTGCTAACAATTTGAAATTATTATCAAACTTTAATTTTTTAAAGCTATTTTATAAACTAGAAATTTGCATGTAAAATTCATAGTCCTAAATCCTAGTATTATGATTGCATTCCAGCTCATTTAATTTTATTACAAATTACTCTTTTTGCGATCCTTACAACACTTCAAAGATTTATTGCCATCTTTTTTTCTTCAAAGAGCGTTTCCATACATCATGCAGGATGAAACGAATTACTCAATCCTTTTAAATATATAAAAAAAAGAGAGAAATGAAATTAAACTAAATAGATTTAATTCAAAGGTAAGGAAAAAGTTAGGATTAAGGTGTGAATTAAAATTACAATTTCTTCAAGCTGATTAGTATAAAAAAACCCTTAAAAAATAAATTAAAGAAAAAAATTCTTAAAATTCAAACAAATATTTCTAGAAAAAATAAGGAAATTAGAGGACTCAAACTATTTTTTTCTTTACTTTCCTTTTTTTCACTCTTTTTGTTTTTTCTTTTCTTTATCTCTTTTCCTCACCAGTAAGAAGGCTTGTCGCAACCTGGCACGATTATGAATCTTGACTAGCCTAACTTAAAATGACGGGTATACCCCTCATTCCTATATAAATCTATATATCATTATTCTTTTATTTTTAGAGGCTCGTATCATTATTAATATTATTTTTTATTTTTCGTGTCTGGGCAATAAGTCATCGAGATGAATTGCTTACATAACATAACTCTAAATAGTCATTATGAAATGACTATTTATTTTTCTGGAGTCCTCAACAATCTATTTTGGCTAGATGAGATTGGTCACCAATCAGAATTCATGTTTTAAGGGTTTTAAAACCCTTAAAAACAAACTCCAAGGTTCACGGTTATACCAGAAATCATATGAAAGGATCTGGGAGTCAATTATAATCACGAGTAAGGATCAACCTTTTCATGATGCCTAGAAATTGGTACCTTATTAATTACTAGTTAACTTAAATTTGGATTTTCCATTTGGTTGCTTTATCTAATATTTAATTATATTTCACATATATAATATTCTACAAAACAATTTATTATTCGTGTGCGAAAATCAAGTTTTTAATATTTTTGAAAATCAAAATATGTTTCACAACCTTTCTAAAGACCAAAAGAACACAAAAATTTTTATCATTCTCTTTCTTACCCTGCTGGAAGCTTAAGGCATACTTTAAAGGTTTTTTTTTTAAATAAAGTATCTTTTGTATCCGGGTGGAGAATTGGAGGAATACAAAAGATTTTATTTTATGAAAATTTGAAAAACCTCAATTTTTATTTTTAAAAAGGATATCTCGTTATCAAAATAACCTGTTAAATCCCTCTCACATATTAGAAGAAATTCTACATACTATTTTAACTTAGAGATATTACCTTAATTTGCAAAAATTTCAATTTTATTAATAACAAAAATAAAATAACTCTAAAGCTCAATTTAAATGGAAAATACTAAACTTGACTCTAAAGATCCAAATGTGGTCGATAAGACTAAAGTGTCATTTAAAGTACCTTTGATATGAAAGTATCCTAGTATCTCTAAAGGACTTGATTTGAATGTAAATTTACTTAATGCCCTTGGAGTATACCAACGACATGAAAGTAGTTCGGTACCTCTATGAGACTAAAAAATGATCATAAGAGATGAAGCTAACCCTAATGCACACCTTTGTCATAAAAAAATCTCTATGATTACATAGGACTCTATCCAAAGGAAAATTACTAGAATGCCCCTGAAGACTACCTTTGTCTTAAAAACATCCCGGCTATCCTAAGGACTCTAAAATGATTACAAAATATGAACCTAACCCTAATGCACACCTTTATCAGAAATGAAACTTGATGATTACATTGGACTTAGTTTTAAACAAAAATTACTAAAATGCCTCTAGGGACTACCTTCATCTTCAAAGCATCTTAGTAATTCTAAGGACTCTAAAATGATAGGAAATGTTATTTTACTTTAAATGGGTAATTAAAATATCAAAGGCGACCCAAAAAGCAAGAATTAAATTAAGTCCCTAAACTTTTGAAAATTACATTTTATACCCTAACAAGAAACCAAAAAAATACAAAAAGTTTTAATACTATTTATACCCCTCTAGAGGACCGGAGGAATGTTAGAAATATTCCAAAGTGACTAAAATACCCTAAATGGAGAATTTTCGTAATGAAATTAAAACTTTTCCATTCTTTCAATTTAGTCCTTAAACTAGTGGAAATCATAAAAAAACATCAAGCATATCACAAAAATCATGGAAATCACACCAAAAGTCACTATAAGTATTCGGTCAAGTGCTCATGGCCTTGAAATAATTTTTCTTTTTCCATATTAGTCCTTAAACTTTTTAAACTTACAAAAAGGCCCTTAAAGGCTAAAAAATGTATTTTAACATTTTAAAAACAGATGAAACACACTCCTAAAAGTATATAAACCTCTCGGCCAAGTATGGAAGGCTATGAAACAAAATTTTTCATGTTAACAAAGTTAGTCTCTTTTCGCAGCGTGGCCCGGATACGGATCCTAACTAGCCCAACTTTAAATGGTGAATATATCCATTGTCTCTATATAAATATCTGTATATATTTCCTTTTATTTCTAGAGGCCTATATCATGATTATTATACTTTATTTTTCATACCTGAGGACTGAGTTGTCGAAATGAATTGCTCACCCGACCTCTCTGAATAGTCATTACAAACGACCATTTTTTTGAGTCGTCACTAATCTCTTTTGGCCAAGTAAGATGGGACACTTCCCAGAATTTATATTTTAAAGATTACGAAACCCATAAAAACAAACTCCAAGGTCTGAGCTCATACTAGAGATCGCTTGATAGGGTCCAAGAGTTGATTACAATCATAAGTAAAGGTCGACCTTCTCGTGATGCTTGGCAATCGGTACCTTATTAATCATGTGTTAAAATAAATTTGATTTTTATCTGGTTTCAATATTCGATATTTAATTATAATTTTTATAATATTTTATTAATAAAATTTATTATTCCAAGAAAGTCAAGTTTTATTACATTTTGAAATCACAAAATTATTTGTACCCTCCTAAGGAACCAAGTAGACATGAATTCTCTACCATATCCCGTTAGAGAACCATGCAGAATGTGGAAGGTTTTATTTTCCTGAAATTGAAAAATCTTGACTTTCTATTTGAAAAGGATATCTTGTTACTAAAATAATCTATAGAATCCCTCATATATTCTGGTAGAAATTTTATGTGCTATTTTAACATTGGAGACATTGTCTTAATTTTCAAAAATTTTAATTTTATTAAAATATTAATAAAATAATCAAAGACCGAAAAATGGTCTAAATGATGAACCTAACCCTAATGTATACTTTCGACATAAAAGTATCCAGTAATCACATTATAGGACTTGACTTTAATGTAAAATTACAAAAATGCCCTTAAAATATAGCTTTGACATAAAAATATCCTGGTAACCTCTAAAGGACTTGAAAATGATTGAAAAAGGGCAAACCTATCCTAAATATGCACTTTTGGCCTAAAAGAATCCTGGTAAAAAAAATTACCAAAATGCCTTCAGGATATAACTTCGACGTGAAAGTATTCCGATACCCTAATGGACTCGAAAATGATTAAACAGAGGGTGAACCTATCCTAAATATGCACTTTTGGGCTAAAAGCATCAAGTGAAAAGAATTACCAAAATGCCCTTAAGGTATACTTTTGACGTGAAAGTATCCTGGTAATCCTAATGGACTCGAAAAGGATTGAGAAAAAGGGTGAACCTATCCTAAATATGCATTTTCGACCTAAAAGGATCCTGTGAAAAAAATTATCAAAATACCCTTAAGGTATACCTTCGACATGAAAGTAACCTATTAACCCTAATGGACATTAAAATGACCTTGGAAGGCTAAACCAATCCTAAAATATTCACCTTTGGCGTAAACGCATCTCGATGAGAAAAATTACCAAAATGCCCTTACGGTATACCTTCGCCATTAAAGTATCTCGATAAAAGTAATAGACCTTAAAATGACCTAAAATGATGGAAAGTAGAAGAATTTAGTCTAAATGGAAAAGCTAAAAATTTATGTTTGACTTAAAATGCAAAATTTGCTATCAAACCCCTAAATTTTGGAAAATTACATTTCGTATCATTCGAAAGAGAATAAATATGAAAAGTTTTGAAAATTTTTATATCCCTATAGAAGGCCATAGAAATAATAGAAATCTTTAAAACTGGTAAAATGTCCATTTTGCCCCATAAATATGAAATTTTTCTATTTTGTCCCAAGACTTTTTTAAAATTTCATTTTAGTCCCTACATAATAAAATAATCTAAAAATTATAAGAATCATATGAAATTATGCAAGAAAGTACAGCCAATATATCAACAAAGATTCGACCAAATACCTTGCCCTAAAAAAATCTCTACAATTTACAAAGTAACCTCTAAACTTTCTAAAATTATATTTTGACCCCTCTATGATAAAATACAACAAAAAAATTCATTAAAAATCATCAAACCAGCAAATAATCAATAAAAAGATCATGGCAATAGTATGCAAGAAGGTTTAACCAAGCATTTTTAGTCACAAAATATAATTTTTATATTTTCTAATTTAGTCCCTAAACTTTCTAATATTTACTAAATGACCTTTAAAGTATGTTTACAAATACACAAATAAAAAATCTCATGGCTTGCAAAGCTCTCAACTAAGCCAAAAATGTCAAGAAAAATCTTTTACAAATTTTGCAATTTAGTCTCTATGTTTACTAATAATACACAATAATCTAAAAATCATGAAATCAAAAGAAAAATAAGCACAAAGTGATCATGAACAATTCCAATCAGATTTGGCCAAGGTGAAAAACATGAAATACATACATGCTTTGACATAAAAAATCATGGAAATAAGCATAAATAATTATTATAAAACTTAAATCAAAGTAAAATTGTAAACTAAATATAATATTATTCTACTCAAATAATATGAAAGAAACATCAACATAAATACAACAAAATCAAAATCATAATAACAAGAATAATATTATATATATATAAGAACAAGATTTAGCTAAAAAAAGTAACAAAAAATACAAAAACAATTTAAAGCGACCATGTTTAGCCTTTCAACATGGATGAGAATCCATGAGCCTAAACATGATTTTGGCTTATAAATAAGGATGAAATGAATAAAAATGAAGGAAAAGAAAGGAAAACAAGTGTGATACCTTAAGAAAAAACTTGAAAAACTAAGTAAAAATGTATATTTTTAGTGTTTTTTCTTCCAAACTTTTTTTTAGCCCCCCTAAAAACCCCAGGAAAACACATCCTCCCACTTTTTATAAAGGGGGAGGTTTGGCCAAGAGGATCCCCAAATCCTTTTGGCCGATACTTCAAGAGAAGAAAAGAGAAAAAAATAATTTGTCGTTTTATTATATTTTTGTCATAAATAACATAAAAAAGTGAGATTTGCATTAATTTGACAAACTATCAAGGGTCATTCAAAAAAATATTGTCATGATTGCCTAGAAAATATCATATAATTGGCAATTAGAAACCAACAAAATTAGTTAGGGGAAAAGTTAAAGATTAACTAAACTAGTTTCCATGAAACTAGTAGGAAATAACTTATAACTAAACTAAAATTAAAATAATAATAATGAAAAAGAAAAATTAAAAACTGATAATTATAAATAAAGTTTAAAATGAAAAAAAACTGATTGGAACTTCAAAACTCGTAAAATTATATGAGAAAAAAACCATACCAAAAAAAATTGTCTTATATAAAAAAATGCAAAACTCATAAAATAAATTGAATTTTTTAAAACTGATTTAATATGATTTAAACAATAATATTTAAAGAGTTTTGAAAAATATAAACTAAGAAAAATCCTACCAAAAAAATTCACGGGTAGAAAATATCGTATCTCGGTATCAGAAAAAATTTTAAAACTCATAAAATAAATTAAAATTTTCAAAACTGATTTAATATAAATTAAATAATAATATTTAAAGAAATTTGAAAATTAAAAACTCGAAAAAATCCTCCCAAAAATCACAAAGTAAAAAAAATTTTTATTTTAGAAACAAGAGATTTTCAAAAGAAAGATACAAAACTAATAAAATAAAAGGAATTTTCCTAAACTGATTTAATATAAATTAAATAATAATATTCAAAGAATTTTAAAAAATTATAAACTAAAAAAATCTTCTCAAGAAAATCTACGGTGTAAAAAACTCCATATCTTACTAATAATAAAAATTCTAAAACTCATATAAAGGTTGAATTTTTCAAAACTAATGTAATAGGAATTAAAGAATAATATATGAAGAATTTTACAAATTATAAAATCATAAAAATCCTCCCAAAAAAATTTACAGAGTGAAAAACTCCGTATTTTGATAACAGAAAAAATTATAAAACTCATAAAATAAAATTAAATTTTGAAAATTGAATTAATAAGAATTAAATGATACTATTTGAAGAATTTTAAAAGTTATAAACTGAGAAAAATCTTTCTAAAAAAATTTACGAAGTGAAAAATTTTGTATTTTAAAAACAAGAAAATGCAAAACTCTTAGAATAAAATGAATTTTTCAAAACTAATTTAATATGATTTAAACAATAATAGTTGAAGAATTATAAAAATTATAAACTCAAAAAATCTTATCGAAAAAATTTACGGAGTAAAAAATTTCGAATAAAGGAAAACTCGTATTCTAAAACCTAGAAAAATTTTTAAAAAATATATTGAAACTTATATAAAAGGAATTAAATGAAACATATTACTCAAGATATTAGTTTTCAAAGTGGTAAAGATGGAATCCGAAATCCAAAATAATTTCACGAGTATGATACTCACGGTACTATGAGAAATTGAAAATAAATTACAAAAATGATCAACTTGACACATTATGGTATAAAATGTCAATACGAATTTTTCCTTGATTATTTTTTTGGAGCGCATATTGACATAAATACCACATAGGTATGTTAAAAATATACGACAGTCAACTTTCCAATTTAAAAAAAAATCTCAAAAAATTTCAAAAAATGAGAAGTTTGACCTTACTAACATCCGCAGAAATGCATTTCAAAATTTCACAAGTATAAATTAAAAGTTAATCATTTTTCCTTGGCATTGGTATTTTTTATTTGAGATTTGCTCTTCATGACCTTTGAAATGGCACTAATTTTATCACGTACACCTGCGATCATTTAAGCATATTCAAATAGGTCTTGAAAATGTACATTCCCCTATGGAAAATTTACCACCATTGGCACAAGTGCCTAAATTTGTATCTTGAATATTTTTGGGCTAACATGGAAAAGGGCTAGAACAAAATTAGGTGTCTACAGCTGCCCCTCTTTGACCATTACTAAGAATCAAGAATAGGGCAAAGACCAAATAGACATAATTTTGTTCGAGCCTTACAAAAATTTTCTACAAGTTTTGTTTTTGTTTTTTTAACACACACACATATATATTCATCAACTGAAAAACCTATGAATTTGATCATTTTGCTTAACAGGATGAAGTCAGACATCATGCTTCATTGGCTTCTAATCAAGTAAAATTGACCAATGACAAATGAACCTTTCCTCCTATACACGTTTGGCATAGAAGCATCTTGGTGATCACAAAGGATTTAGTTCTAATTTCTATGGATGCTTCAAATATCACCATTGAAAACTTAGAAAGGATGCCACTGTGAACTGACTACCATTCCAGCCAACTACATTGGGCATAGATTTTAAGAGGTTTCATTAAGAAGAAAACTTTTGAGTACTTTAAATATCACTATCAAAGACTTTAAAATGATGCCACTATTGACTAACTACCATTTTGGCCAGTTACGTCAGGCATAGATTTTGGAAGGTTTCATTAAGAACAAAAACTTCTGAATGCTTTAACTATCACTATCGAAGACTTTGAAAGGACGCCACTGTCAACTGACTACCATTTTGGTCGGCTACATCGGGCATGGATTTTAAAAGGTTTCATTAAAATGAAAACTTTTGAATGCTTCAACTATCACTATCGAAGACTTTGAAAGGACGCCACTGTTGACTGACAGCCATTCTAGCTAGCTACATTGGGCAAATGTTTTGAAAAGTTTCATTAAAAATGAAAACTTCTAAATGCTTTAAATATCACTATCGAAGACTTTCAAAGGACGCCATTGTCGACTAACTACCATTCCAGCCAGCTATGTTGGGCGTAGATTTTGAAAAGTTTCATTAAAAATAAAAACTTTTGAATGCTTTATATATCATTATCGAAGACTTTTAAAGGATGCCATTGTCAACTGACTACCATTTCGGCCAGCTACGTGGGGCATAGACTTTGAAAGGTTTCATTAAAAAGGAAAACTTATGAATTTTTCAAATATCACTATCGAAGACTTTGGAAGGACTCCATTGTCGACTGACTACCATTCCAGCCAGCACATTAGGCATAGATTTTGAAAGGTTTCATTAAAAATGAAAACTTATGAATGTTTCATATATCACTGTCGAAGACTTTGAAAAAATGCCATTGTTAATTGACTACCATTCTGGCTAGTTACGTCCAAAGTAGATTTTGAAAGGTTTCTTTAAAAATGAAAACTTTTGAATGTTTCGGATATCACTATTAAAGACCTTGAAAGGACGCCACTATCGACTGACTATCATTCCGACCAACTACGTTAGGCATAGATTTTGAAAGTTTTCATTAAGAACCAAAACTTATGAATGTTTTAAATATTCTATCAAGGTTTATTTTAGCTTTCTTCACACACCTTACCATAGGATCATATGAGAAGGTGACAGATTTACTCAGAGCATCATTCAACCTTTCCTAAAAAGTCATCAAATATGAAATTAGTGTTTGTTAATTCAAATATATAATTTATACAATTGGATAAATATCATGTTCAAGGCATATACACAAACTTCTATTGAAATAATGAAAAGTATCTTATTTCATCAAAATTCCAAAATTTATGGAATGAGATCACCTTCTCATTCTAGCCTGGGGAAAAAGTTTACTCGATCAAAATTTATGAAAATTCAAAAACAATTTCAACTATGGATTTTCCAATATCAAGGGTAATGGATGTGCTATATTCATCATGATGTTAAAATTTACTTATGATCGATGATCACCATTTGGGACTTCTTTGAATATGATGATAAATGAATTTAAAGGGACAAATCGGGTAGGATTGCTAAAATATTTCTTCAAGAAATTGATATGACAAAGTTAAGGTTTATCAAGATCAAATTCATATGGAAGTTCATCTTGTAGGAGTTCCTTGAAAGATAAACAATCAAGTTATAACATTCTTTTAATTTTCAAATACAGTAGCCTAATAGGTGTTAAACTAATGTAGTAAACACCAAGTCTCAAGTGATTTATCTGAAAAGCTTTTAGTAAGTATCAATTTCCATGTTTAAGTATAAAAGTTTTGAAAGTTTATTTTGAAAGGTATCGGTGGTTGGGCATTTGTGTTAACCTTTTATTGATGTCATGAAATTTTCATGGGTTTGAGATCATTTCAAAATTAGCATGAAAAGTTCTCTGCCATTGGTGGCTATCTTTGTTGATTTAGGAGCAATTCCTAGGCCATTAAGCTTGCCCCATCGTATTATTAAACACTAAAAAATCAGTCAAGAAGATGCAATTTTAAAGAGCTTCCTAGGAATAGTCTGATAGCTTGGATAGCTATGTTTGATCAAAATGGACTTTATTAGGTATGTAATGTAGATAAAAAGGATAAATATGCCAAAAATCAAGTGTTTAAGGGTAATTGAATCAAGGATCATTTTTCTTTAGCAAAACTCGACCCAACATGTCTTTCAAGGTGAAGCACATCTATATTTTTTCATTTACTTTTGTTTGCTTCATTTTTCATTTGAAGGGACTTGAAGTCTGAACTTTCTTAATTTTCTTTAAATATTTGATCTTAAAATTTAAACCTTTTTGAACTTTGCTTGATTTCTAACTTTGTCATGTACAACAAACTTATTCTTCTTGTAACTTTTAAGAAAAACTTTTCTCCTTCTAATTTTGAAACTTTGCTCTATTTGCCCACCAATGTGGAGGGTGAACCTTGATTAGGAGTTAAAAAAAGAAAATGCATTATCAAGCTAAAAGAAGACTGTAAAGGGAATAATTTTCTATATTTGAGAAGGGATAGAGAAAGAAGGCTATTTTTTATTTCAAACGTAGCCACTTGAACTTGTCAAGCATTTCACTAGGAAAAAGGATAACTTTTTTCTGAAATCATTCTGAATACTTCCATAACATGATGTTACACTCAATAAAGGCTTAAGGTATGCCCTTCAATACTATTGGCTTCATAGCCCCAATGACTGGTTGAGCCTTTTAAAAAAAGAAAAAAATTGGATTTGCATGGAAAAGCTCTCGGTTCTCATATTTTATGTATCAAAAATTGGTTTGAAAAGGTTTTATTCAAAAAGAAAATCTTCTTTTGGCTCATTTTTACTTTCATTTTGCTGAATAAAGGATTTGGAAGAGTGTCAAGGAAGTTATGCCAAGATATTATCCAAATGAGAGAGATATCAAAATTACTATCATTATTTTAACACATGTCAAACTATCATTATTTGAATCTTTTAAGAGTATAACCTATTTGTAAAGCCTTTAAAGAATCCATAAAAAAAGAATATTTAAGCGTGCAAAGTCTTTGGTTGTGAAAGGTCAATAGTTGAATGCTTAGGACAATCATATATTTAGAGGTTAATGACCTTTTTGAGGGAGTTCAAACTAATGGTGATCACCTACCAAAGAAAAATTTTTCCAAAATGTTCTCATTATCTTAAATATTGGAAATCAACAAAATTCATGGTCCATTACAAAATGCAGACTATTTACAAACCAAAATTCATTTCATAATTTACAATGTCTAAAAAAAATACATATTTCTAAAGTCAAGATAGAATATGCCCCTAATTGGTTTACTACCATAAGGCCTATAACTCTTAGACCAATCATTCTTGGTAGACATCTATCAGCTCCTAGAATTTTACTGAATTGGCATCCTCAGGGGTTGAACTGTATATCAGCTAGTAGAACATCAAGAGTTCTATCGAACTCTAAATTTTTAAAATAAAAAATTCCATAAAATATGCGATTATTTCTTGCCATCTCAATCATGCCATAAGGACAACCACTATATGACTTTTACTAAATTCTTTAGCAGAGAAGATGAATCCAAAAGCTCATTACATAGTAAAAAATCATCCAAGTAATTTAAGTTGAAATTTTTAGCAGCTTATGATCTCTTTCTGATCATGTTGATATTCCCAATTATCTTCACATTGAATAGCATGCATTGATTGATGAAATCTTTAGACAAAATGTGTTGCACCCTAACCCTTAAATTATACCACCCCAGGTAGTGAGTTTTTTGGGCTTTGTTAGAATGGCAGAGATTGTGTGATTCTATTAAGGTCACTGAACAATGAAAGGCTGAAACCGAGGATAGTGTCCGAATGGATTTCCTTGTTTTCTTGGATTTGTATAGTCTTGGTTTCAATTGGCTGTGACTTGTTAGCGTTTAATAATAGGATGACTCTCTCATCTCACATATGTTATCTATTCCCCTTTTGGTCAGCATGAATATGTATTATAGCACTGGCTTCCCAAAGATTGAGTACTATGAAGTAATTACCTTTCAGTTTGTATTTCCCCAAATCTTTGGTAAAATTGTTGGTATGATAAAGATTGAGTATTTTGAGATAATTGCATTTTAACTTGCACTTCCTCAAATCCCCGACAAAAATGTTGGTCTAATAAAGTTGAGTATTTTAAAATAATTGCATTTCAACTTGTACTCCTCGGATCCTCGATAAAAGTATTAGTATGGTAAAGATTGAGTATTTTGAGATAATTACATTCTAATTTGCACTTCCCTAAACCCCCGACAGAAATGTTGGTCTAATAAAGATTGAGTATTTTGAAATAATTGCATTTCAACTTGTACTCCTCGGATCCTCCGCAAAAGTGTTAGTATGATAAAGATTGAGTATTTTGAGATAATTACATTCTACTTTGCACTTCCCTTGATCCTTGGTAGAAATGTTGGTCTAATAAAGACTGAGTATTTTGAGATAATTACATTTCAACTTGTACTCCCCAGGTCCCTGGCAGAAGTATTGGTATGATAGAGATTTAGTATTTTGAGATAGTTGCATTTCAACTTGTACTCCCTTGATCCCCGGCAGAAATATTGGTATGATAGAGATTGAGTATTTTAAGATAATTGCATTTCAACTTGTACTCCCTAGATCCCCGTCGGAAGTATAAATTATACTTACTGGGTGCAAACAGACTTGTTTATTTCAAGCAACTTCATCAAACTCGCAATACTTCACCCTTAAAAAAATAAAGTTAAATTAATATGCGTGAATACATATATCTTGTAAACATTTGTCTTTATTTTATCTATGTATGTATATCAATTAATGGAAAAAGTAATGTATAAGTTAATGAACAAATGAATGAATAAATGAATGAATGAATGAATAAAATAGTATATGATGAGACAAATTGAATGTTAAGCAATGAGCTAAATATCAATCATGGAGATTATTGCAGAGCCAAGTATCTGCACGATTAGAGCCATGGTTCTACACTGTTATTTGATCAACCAAAGCCACTGATTATTTGTTCATAGTTGGTGTACATTTACAAGATTCAAAAGAATAAGAAACAAAAGGATTACTCTTGTAAACACTTTATTTTTCTAACTATGTTGGTGCTTTTAAGAAGTCTTTGCAAGCATTAGTCATTCTTTTTGAACCCTATATTTACAAAATGCTTCATGATCACTTCATTTGCATGCCTTATATATACCAAACCCTATATTTACAAAGCCCATATTTATAAGTCTTATAGCCAAAAGGTTGTCTCCATAATCATTTTATTACCCTAAATGTTTTAATGCCTCAAATAATGAGGTGAGAGTTTAGCACCAATATTCGTCCTTGGTTCAAACCAAATTATGCTGGCATCAAGTAGCTTTTGAACTTTCTTTTTGAAGGTAAAGCACGTTTCCATTGAATGTCCTCATATTCTTGCATGGCATTCATAATGTTCATTAATGTTATACCATTCGGGATAAAAAGGTTAATATGGAAGAATGTATTTGGGAATAACAAGTTGATGTTGAAGTAATATAGAGTATAGTTCCTTATAGTTTAGTGGGATTGAATCAAATTTATGATTTTTTTTGTAATCTTTTTTTGGTATGGTCATCAAAAGGTGGCTGCCTTCAACTGCGGAGACTTGTAGGGTTAAAGGGCAAACTAATCCTTATAGGTGCAGAATTAGGTGGATTTATTTCAATCATCTGCATGGACCAAAGATTGGGATCTTGATCTTATGGTTCACTAGGTCCAGTCTTTGAGTTTTTGAGTGCCAAAGGTTATGTTAAAGGTAATTGTAATCCTTGGGGATCACTCAGAAGATCTTTGACAATTCTTGTCAATCAAAATAATTGCTCTTTTATCTCTTGAATCTCCTATCCTATTCCTTTGACTACCCCTTCTAAAGCACTTACTCAGGCTTCCAATTGATCTCCTAAATTCTAACATTTTGAATTGATCAAGCATGAGGGTGTTCCTAGGCTAGGCTCTTTTTTTAGACCCTTGATCATTTTTATCAATTTTTTGATCTATTTTTCTGTTCCCTGGACTTCATGACCAAATCCATCTTGAATGGACTCTAACACGCTGATTCTTTCCCTGATATTGCCATCCATGTCGTGATGCTTGGAAATACAATAAATGGAATTGTTTTAATATATTATAAAAATTATGAATGCATGAGCATATAAAGGTATGAACTTTGCAAATGTAAAAAAAAAAAAAGATGCGTAAATGAATTTACAAGTTTCCATGGGATATGAATGTCGAGCCAAAAACTAAGAAAATCTTTCACAATACAGCAAACAAATGCGAAAAGCAAATACAATGTATCTTGGCAACACAACAACACTTATTTAAAAAAAAATCAATTAATAACAGAAAAAAGTTAGAAGTGTTCCCTTATGTGCACTTAATTTGTCAATTGCCAGAATTGGGTATGGCTCTAACAAGGTGAGTCTCCTCTAGCTCATTACATGAGGTTTGGGTTAAACATCTAAATAGGTTATCGAATTAGTCTCCGAGTCTGGAAAGAACTTACAAGGTAGCCTAATCCTCGCTCATCGTGGGTTTATGTCAGAAAGGGTTCAATTCAAATGGAAGTATCTTCCATGTCCATAACGAGGCTAACACCTCAGATAGGACACAGGATTTTCCACCCGATAGGCTTTTCACTGGCCCAGACAAAGGCTAACACCTCAGAAAGCAGAGCTACTTTGCCCTATCCTAAAATAGTGGGTACCTATGCGCTTTATTCGTGGAAGAGAATTTAATGCATATGCATGTGCACAGTGTGTGTAGGAGAATAACTTACCTTTTATGACTTAACATTTTCAAAAATAATAAAAATCCTATCCTAAATTCCCCCTAGAAATAATGCTGTGAAGGAAACAAAAAGGTTAGTGAAAAATATGAAGAATATATAATGAAATTTATAAGTAAAAAATACAATGAAAAAATTTATTTTGAAAATATCGGGAATTATAGTTAAATATTGGTTGAAACCAAATTAGTCAAAATTTAGTTAACATGTAATTAATTTTAGGTCTGACTCTCTAGTTATCCCCAATGGAATCACCAAGCTATCGCAACGTGGCCTGGATACGAATCCTAACCAACCCGAGTTAAAATGGCGAATATAATCATTGTTTCTATATAAATATCAATATATATTTCCTTTTATTTCTAAGGGCCTATATCATGATTATTATACTTTATTTTTCATACCTAAGGATTGAGTTGTCAAGATGAATTGCTCACTCGACTTCTCTGAATAGTCATTACGAAATGATCATTTTTTTTTGGAGTCACCACCAATCTATTTTGGCCAAATGAGATTGGACACCAACCGAAGTTTATATTTTAAGGATTATGAAACCCATAAAAACAAACTCTGAGGTCTGCGCTCATACCATAGATCACTTGAAAGGGTCTGGGAGTCAGTTACAATCACAAGTAAAGATCGACCTTCTCGTGATGCCCGGTAATTGGTACCTTATTGATATGTTAAAATAAATTTGATTTTATTCGATTTTAATATTCGATATTTAATTATAATTTTCATAATATTTTATTAAAGAAATTTATTATTCTGAGAAAGTCAGGTTTTATTACATTTTGAAATCACAAAATTATTCAAACCCTCCCGGGGAAACAAGTGGATATGAATTGTCTACCATATCCTGTTGGAGAACCATACGAAATACAAAAGGTTTTATTTTCCTGAAATTGAAAAATCTTGACTTTTTATTTTAAAAAGGATATCTCATTACTAAAAAAATCTGTAGAACCCCTCGCATATTCTGGTAGGAATTTTACGTACTATTTTAACATTGGAGACATTGCCTTAATTTTCAAAAATTTTAATTTTATTAAAATATTAATAAAATAACCTAAGACCTGAAAATGGTCTAAATGATGAACCTAACCCTAATGTATACTTTCAATATAAACGTATCTCAGTAACACATCATAGGACTTGGTTTTAATGTAAAATTATAAAAATACCCCTAAGATATACTTTTGACAAAAAAGTATCCCGATAACCCCTAAAAAACTTAAAAATAATTGAAAAAGGGTGAACCTATCCTAAATATGCACTTTCGACATAAAAACATCCCGATAAAAAAATTACCAAAATGCCTTTAGGGTATAACTTCGACGTGAAAGTATTCCGATAACCCAAATGTACTCGAAAATGATTAAAAAGAGGGTGAACCTATCCTAAATATGCACTTTTAGCCTAAAAGCATCCAATAAAGAAAATTACCAAAATGCCCTTAAAATATACCTTTGACGTGAAAATATCTCGATAATCCTAATGGACTCGAAAATGATTGAAAAAAGCATGAACTTACCCTAAATATGCACTTTTGGTCTAAAAGCATCTTGTAAAAAAATTACCAAAATCCCTAAGGTATACCTTCGACATGAAAGTAACCCTTTAACCCTAATGACCTTAAAATTACCTTTGAAAAGTAAACCAATCCTAAAATATTCACCTTTGGCATAAAAGCATCTCGATGAGCAAAATTACCAAAATACCCTTAGGGTATACCTTCAATTTGAATCTATCCCGGTAACCCTAATAGACCTTAAAATGACCTTGAAAGGCTAAACCAATCCTAAAATGCTCACCTTTGGTGTAAAAGCATCCCGATAGGCAAAATTATGAAAATATCCCTAAGGTATACTTTCAACATGAAAGTATCCTGATAACCCTAATGGGCCTTAAAATGACCTAAAATGATGAAAGGTAGATGAATTTTGTCTAAATGGAAAAGCTAAAAATCCAAGTTTGACTTAAAATGCAAAATTTGTAATCAAGCCCCAAAATTTTTGAAAATTACATTTCGTATCCTTTTGAAGACCGAAGAAATATGAAAAGTTTTGAAAATTTCTATATCCCTACGGAAGGCCATAGAAATAATAGAAATCTCTAAAACTATTAAAATGTCCATTTTGCCCCGTAAATATAAAAATTTTTTATTTTATCCCTACACTTTTTTAAATTTTCATTTTAGTCCCTACATAATAAAATAATCTAAAAATTATAAGAATCATATGAAATTATGCATGAAAATATAGTCAATATATCAACAAAGATTCGGCCAAATACCTTGCCCTAAAAAAGATTTTTGTAATTTAAAAAGTAACTCTTAAACTTTGTAAAATTACATTTTGACCCTTTCATGATAAAATACCCTAAAAATTTCATTAAAAATCATTAAACTAGCAAAGAATCAATACAAAAATCATGGCAACAATATGCAAGAAGGTTCACCCAAGCATAGTTAGCCACAAAACATAATTTTTGTATTTTGTAATTTAGTCCCTAAACTTTTTAATCTTTACAAAATAACCCTTAAAGTATTAAAAATACCTAAAATATGTTTACAAATACACAAATTAGAAATCTTATGGCTTACAAAGCTCCAAACCAAGCCAAAATGTCAAAAAAAACTTTTACAAATTTTACAATTTAGTCCCTATGTTTACTAATATTACACAATAATCTAAAAATCATGAAATCAAAACAAAAATAAGCACAAAGTGATCATGAACAATTCCAATCAGATTTGGCCAAGGTGAAAAACATGAAATACATACATGCTTTAACATAAAAAATTATGGAAATAAGCATAAATAATTATTATCAAACTTAAATCAAAGTAAAATAAAAAACTAATATAATATTATTCTACTCAACACATCAACATCATAATAATATGAAAAAAATCAACATAAATACAAGAAAATCAAAATCATAATAACAAGAATAATATTTTACATATATATAAGAAAGAGAATTAGCTAAAAAAAGTAACAAAAAATACAAAAAAATTCTAAAGCCACCATGTTCAGTCATTCAACATGGATGAGAATGGATGAGCCTTAACATGATTCTGGCTTATAAATAAGGATGAAATTGAATCAAAATGAAGAAAAGAAAAGAAAACAAGTGTGGCACTTTAAGAAAAAACTTGGAAAACTAAGAAAAAAAATATATTTTTAGTGTTTTTTCTTCCAAACTTTTTCTTTTTTTTTAGCCCCCAAAAATCTCCATGAAAACACATGCTCCCCCTTTTACAAAGGGGGAGGTTCAGCCAAGAGGATCCCTAAATCCTCTTGCCTGAAACTCCAAGAGAAGAAAAGAGAAAAAATTAATTTATTTTTTATTATATTTTCATCATAATTAGCATAACAAGGTGAGATTTGCATTAATTTGACAAACAATCAAGGTCATTCAAAAAAATATTGTCATGATTGCCTAGAAAATATCATGTGATTGGTAATTAGAAACCAACCAAATTAGTTAGGGTAACTAGACTAGTTTCCATGAAACTAGTAGGAAATAACTTATAACTAAAATAAAATTAAAATAATAATAATAAAATAAAAAATTAATAACTTATAATTATAAATAAAGTTTTAAAATAAAAAAAAAACTAATTGGAACTGCAAAACTCGTAAAATTATATGAGAAAAAGCCTTACCGGAAAAAATTATCATATACAAAAAAATGCAAAACTCATAAAATAAATTAAATTTTTCAAAACTGATTTAACATAATTTAAAAAATAATATTTGAAGAGTTTTGAAAATAATAAAATCAAAAAAATCCTACAGAAAAAATTCAAGGGTGGAAAAAACCGTATCTTGATAACAAAAAAAATTCTAAAACCCATAAAAAATTGATTTTTTCAAAACTGATTTAATATAAATTCAATAATAATATTTAAAGAAATTTAAAAATTAGAAACTCAAAAAAACTCACCAAAAAAATTATGGAGTCTAAAACTCGTATCTTGGTAATAGAAAAAAATTCTAAAACTCATAAAATAAATTGAATATTTCAAAACTAATTTAATATGGATTAAATAATAATATTTAAAGAATTTTAAAAGTTATAAACTCAAAAAAATTCTCCCAAAAAATTACTAAGTAAAAAAAATTTTGTATTTCAAAAATAGGAGAATTTTGAAAGAAAGACACAAAACTGATAAAATAAAAAGACTTTTCCTAAACTAATTTAATATGAATTAAATAATAATATTTGAAGAATTTTAAAAAAATTATAAACTAAGAAAAATCTTCTCGAAAAATTTACAAAGTAGAAAACTCTATCTCTCAGTAATAAGAAAAATTCTAAAACTCATAAAAGAGTTTAAATTTTCAAAACTAATGTAATAGGAATTAAAAAATAATATTTGCAGAATTTTAAAAATTATAAAATTATAAAAATCTTCTCGAAAAAATTTACGGAGTGAAAAACTCCATATTTTGATAACAAGAAAAAATTTTAGAACTCATAAAATAAATTTGAATTTTGAAAAGCTGAATTAATAGGAATTAAATGATACCATTTGAAGAATTTGAAAAATTATAAACTGAGAAAAATCTTTCCAAAAAAATTTATGGAGTGAAAAACTCTGTATTTTAAAAATGAAAAAATTCAGAAAAAAATGCAAAACTCTTAGAATAAAATAAAATTTTCAAAACTGATTTAATATGATTTAAATAATAATAGTTGAAGAATTTTAAAAATTATAAACTCAAAAAATCTTATCTGAAAAATTTATGAAGTGAAAAATTCTAGATAAAGGAAAACTCGTATTCTAAAACCTAGAAAATTTTCAAAAAATATGTTGAAACTTATATAAAATGAATTAAATGAAACATATTACTCAAAATAGTACTCAAAATATTATCAAAAAAAATTTACGAATTAAAAAATTCTGGATAAAGGAAAACTCGTATTCTAAAACCTAGAAAAGTTTTCAAAAACTATATTGAAACTTATATAAAATAAATTAAATGAAACATATTACTCAAAATATTAGTTTACAAAGTGCTAAAGATGGAATCCAAAATCCAAAATAATTTCACTAGGAAAATTTTCACAAGCATGATACTCATGGTACTATGAGAAATTCAAATTAAATTACTAAAATGATCAACTTGACAACTTGTGGTATAAATTGTCAATACAAATTTTTCCTTGATTATTTTTTATTTTTTGGAGAGCATATTGACATAAATATCACATAGGTAACGTTAAAAATATACAACAGTCAACTTCCCAATTTTAACAAAAAATTCTCAAAAAATTCCTAAAAGTGGGAAGTTTGACCGTAGTAACATCCACAGAAACACATTTTAAAATTTCACAAGTATAAAATTAAAAGTTAATTATTTTCCCTTGACATTCGTATTTTTTATTCGAGATTTGCTCTTCATGACCTTTGAAATGGCACTAGTTTATCACGTGCACCTGTGATCATTTAAGCACATTTAAATAGGTCTAAAAAATGTACATTCCCCTAAGAAAAATTTAGCTCCGTTGGGACAAGTGCTTAAATTTGTATCTCGAATATTTTTGGATTGACAGGGAAAAGGGCTCGAACAAAATTAGGTGTCTACATCCCTAAACTTTCTATATTTACAAAATAGCCTCAAAAAATAAAAAAACACATCATACACACATAAGTGCAATCAACATGGGAAGTACCTTTTCAAGGCCTTAAAATTTTGGGATAAATTGTTTTTTAGTCCCTACATCTTCCAAAAACCATAAAATAATTCAAAATATCACAAAAATAACAAATAAAATTAATTCCAAAGGCCCCATAAGATTTGGCCAACATTAAATAACATACCAAACAAAAATTTTCCAACTCAATAATTATATATCCTAGTTTTATCAATCATAAATCAACATTGTTGTATAAGAAATCATTAAAAAAAGCATATAATCATGTTTTTCCAATGTATTAATAAGCAAATGCTAATGAAAAATAATATCCAAATGAGCATATATATGACAAATTAAACATCATATCACAAAGATTGACATCAGATCAACAAAAAAATATCACGAGAAAAAAATGAACTATAATTGAGAAAAAAATGAACTATAATTAAGAAAAACTAAACATAATAATTAAAAAAAATTGTTCATAGCCATCATGTTTAGCCTTTCAACATGGATTAAAATCCATGAGCTTAAACATGATCTTGGCTCACTACGAGGAAATTACATGAATGAGATGAACAAAAACTAAAGGAATTTAAAGTGTTTATACCTTAAAAAATTAGAAAACTAAGGCATTTAGTGTGTATACCTTTTTCTAGGCTGAATAATTTTCAATTGAGTGACCTGCTACCACGTGATATTCACAGTGTACATTCATGTAATATCAGCTAGGAAAATTACCTTCATATGATTTGGTAAAAATAAGGGCTACTGGTCGAGCTTCAAGAAGTTTATCAAATATTTCTTTGTAAGAAAGAGACTTACAGCGAGGTTTAGGCAAAATTGGTCATTTAGGCTAGTTGATCAACATTTGGAGGGGGTTTATGGTGGTATTTTATGGTGTTGATAGAGCAGGGGTTTGAGACGTATTAAAAAATATGTGTTTTAAGATTATTATTCTTGATTCTAATAAGAAAGGCAAGGTTCCTAGCGAAATGGTTGACTGACGTAGTTAACAGATGAAACATTTTCTTTTTTTTAATCAAGTCTACTCTTTTTTATAGTAAAAGATTCACCAATTGCAACTCCCCAAATTTTATAGCTAGTTTGATCATTTCCCCAGAGATGACAAAGTTAGAGAAATTCTTAGTTACGTTCTTTACTAGTTTGTCATAGTAAAAAAGGCTTAAGGTATTTACAAACAACATGGTACTTTTCTTTTAAGTTAGTAGGGGTTGTACCTAAGAGGCCACATTCTTCCATCTTTGGGCATATTCTTTGAAGGATTCTGTGGCTTTTTCTTTATGTTTTGGAAAGTTAGTCTATTTAGTTCTATTACTATAGAAATGCATTAACCAAATCAAAGTAGCATTGAATTTGATTATGATTGAAACTATTATACTAATTTAATACTGACCCTGACAAGTTTTCTTGAAAATAACAAATAAGAAGCTTGTTATCATATGAATATTTAGCCATTTTTCAAATAAACATCTTGATGTAGGCTTGAAGAGAGGTATTGCCTTTGTATTTTTCAAATTTTTTCATCTTAAACTTCAGTGTGAAGACAAAATTTAGTACTAAGTTAAGGTCCTCAACATTCACACTGGTGCAAAGCTCTTCAATTTTTATAGCCTTAAGCCTTTTCTAGGTAAGCTATAATTTTTCCTTGTTAATTTTTTCCTTGGGTGCCATTTTGCCGTTCTGCTTATGCTTTTCTTCCTCATCAAGGGTAGAAGTTGTTGGGTCTTGCTGTGTAGGTGTAGTTCTTGTATTTGCCCCTTATGAAAAGGCATCAAGATTAATAATAACGACTAAGGGTAGAGTAGCCCTAAAAACATTTTGCTGTATGTTTTGGGTATTTCATGTCAATATTTCTTGAGTATTTACTGATGATGCTTTAGGTTGTGCACCTTGGATGTACCGACAGAATTGACAATAGTACCTTTTAAGTGTTGGCGAGCTAGCTCTCTTGCCATAAGCAACTTCATTAATCTTGTGATTTATGCTTCTAATTTTTCTTACCTTTTCATCATCCCTTTTTAGGCCTTACATTGACCTTTTTCTGTTCTTTCTAATCTTTCTAATTGGCCTTCGACCATTTTTCTTACTCTATATCGAGTATAGTATGATAGGTAAGTGGTTGTTCAAGGCTTCTCTCTGAGCTTGCAATATTGAAATCTTAAAAAGAAAATTCTAAATTTTTTGGAGTTAAATTTATTTGTGAATGAATCTGAATATGTATATCTATGTATGTTGTATGTGTGGTATGAATGTATGAATGCAATTGTAGGAACGCTTAATTTAGCAAAAAATTCCAAAAAAATAAATTTCATTAGTTTTATGAAGAATTACATATTGTTGATCATATGTGGATTATGCCTAAGAAAAGTCCTAACTTGATCGCACTGTTGCTGAGCCTATTTTAGAAATTTAAGTACAATAGGCTTGTATTCCCCTACTAGATTAATCTAACGCTTTGAAACTTGGATCTTTTCCATTATCTTTCTTTCTTGAATCACCATCAAATGAATCTGCTTCTTGAAGTGATCAATGTAGAATGGTCAACCAATAGAGTTAGCTTTCCATCTTTTACACTCATCCTCAGCCTGCCATAGGTTATCATCCCAATATGCATTCATCTTTTTTAGGCTCGATGTTAGGCACTAATGTTATTCTCTTGCTAGTTTAGTACTTGACTTATTTCCTTAATAGTCATTGCAAGGATTTTTGTTGGTTGAAGCAACTGAGATACTCTTTCTTGTTCTTCATCAAGGGCGGCCTTAAGTTGATCATTTTTTCTATAGATCTCCTTAACTAATATGAGTGTCAATATGTGCCCTTCATTCCCATTCAAAGTCAGCTTCTTTTAGCTTCATCTTTTCAAGCCTTGGCTTTCTATACTCCTAACTCTTCATGAAGCTTGTCTATTTCTTCAATCATCTTGCTAGAGGTTCCACTTAAGCTTTTAGATATGCTAGCAAGCTTTATCTTTTTATTCTACTTGACCTATTCTTGCTTTATCAAATTATAGTTTTCCTCTATCCTCTGGACATATTTTTTTTAGCCTTCATCTTCATTTTTAGATACATAATTTCTTCTTGAAGAGTTAGATTTTCCTTACCCAATCTTTTTCAATCTCTCACTATTTTCATTTTTATCAGATTGACTTCACATGGCATAGGGGCTTTTGGTTAGATACATACATAGGAAATAACTCCATCTGCACTAGGGATAATAATGTTGCATCCTCAAATATTTCTCCAAGCATCATACTTAAGGGTGGTATAGCCTGTATAAGTATGTAACCCTAACATATTTTTCTCTCCAATGTTGAATAGTTAGCTGAAGTGAATTTCCATAACCCTTCCCCTGATACTGCAGATCCACACTGGCTAAACTTAAAGTAATAGGGATAAACTGCCATGACCCATACTATCTTTAAACCAACAACAGAGCATGTCCCACAGTGCCCAGTATGCCAAACAAAGGCATAAAGAATAGATGACACACCGATATACAAAGGGTTTCGATGAAAATCAAGAAGCTCTCTATGTTAGATCATTAGAGGCTAAACTCTTCAATGTCTTAGCCTATTGATTCTTAGTTCCTAACTTGGGCCATTTCTTCTTAATGAACTTTTAGAGAGGAACACAATGTGAGAGATAAGGCTTGACCTTATTGGCATCTAAACCTCTAAGATGACTTTAGGCCTTTATTTTAACATGCATTAAGTGGTTGGATTATTTTGTCTAAATTGGCAGGGGCTAGATGCATATATTTTTTGTAGCCGATCAAAGAGATCTACCACGGTCACTTCCACATGTATAAGTATCATTGGGAATAAAACTAAGCCATAAATAGCTAAAGCAATTACATCAAGAGCTTCTTCCCTATCTAACTGCACTTTGATATACTCTCATAGAAATTGCCATAAAATAACAATGATATTTCCTTTTTGCTCAATGTATTGAAGGCCTGATTTATTCTATGTTAAAAATTTGCCTTGTTTCTTTTGAAAACTTGTTGGATTATGCTCTTTGCAGTAAATAGGTCTTGTCTCCAAATGCCCTAACCCAAGTAAAACTATGATTTCTTCTAGGGTTAGAGTCATGTGATATTGACTAAATAAGAAGCATCGATATGAAAGGTCCCAGAATTTGATTAAAGCTCAAACTAATTATTCATCCATCTATACTTTGAGCAAGAGAGCAATTTGTCAATGTTTTTCCATGAACAGTTTGTTTTGCATCTCCCTAATGGTCTCATATCTTGGCCAATTCTATTAGATTATTTTGACAGAGATCTAAGTGTATGATTCTTGGTAATTCTAACATGAAATCCTTTGGTACACAATTCCCATGTTTTTCTGGACTCATTATAAACCTCTTTGAATTTTTGGAAACAACCATTGCCTATAATCATTCAGCCATAAAGTCTAATGAAAATTCTACTAAGCTAAAATTCTAACCTAAGGCAAGTGTCCCTATCTACATATGAGAAATGCACCAAGACAAGATAAAAAGAAAAATAATAAACAAATTAGTATCCATAAGAAATAATAAATCCAAATAATAATAAAATATCACAAGGAGAAATAATAATAATAATAAATAATCTTAATAAGGACAAACAATCAAATAAAAAGAGAAAAGAAAGAAAAAGGTAAATTTATCCCTTCATGTGTCCCTAATTTTTTATGACATCTAAAATTGAGCGTGGTTTTGACTGGGGTGTTAGTAAGGTTTACTAAATGAGGTTTAGGTTAGACCTTAAAATTGTGCTCAAATTCCTTGAGCCCAGAACAAAGTAACAAGGCACCTTTTCCTTAGCCATTGTGAATTTATGTTAGAAAAGATTCAACTTGAATGGGAGTATCTTCCATGCATATAATGAGGCTAACACTTTGGGTAAGTTTAGGAATTTATACCAAGTAGGATTTTCACTGGCCCAAATAGAGGCTAACATCTCAGAAGGTAGAGTTACTTTACCTCTACTTAAAATATTAGGTACCTTATACCCCTTCTAGAGATCTAAAAGAGAGATTACTACACACATGCTCAATGGGTGTAAAGGGACAAACAAACTTTTCTTATGACATCACATTAAAAAAGACCACATATCCTAAATCCCCAAAAGATAAAAAAAACACTAAAATGGATTAATGTAAAATAAAAAAAATTTTAGAAATATTAAGAATTATAATTAAATATTGATTGAAATTGAATCAATCACAATTTAGTTAACACGTAATTAACTATATACCTGACTCTTTAACTAATCCTTAATGGAGTCATAAAGCTTCCATAATATAGCTTGGATACAAATCTTGACCATTATGACTTAAAAAATGGGTGTACCTCTATTCTTATATAAATCTATATATATTATTATTCTTTTATTTATAGAGGCTCATATCATTATTATTTTTTATTTTTCATGTTTAGGGACTGAGTTGTTGAGATAAATCACCCACTCGACATAACTCTAAATTGTCATTATGAAACAACTATCCATTTTTCTAGAGTTGCCACCAATATATTTTGGCTAGGTGAGATTGATCACCTATTAGAATTTATATTTTGAGGGTCATGAAACCCTTAAAAATAAACTCCAAGGTCTGTGATTATACCAAAGATCGCATGAAAGAATCCAAGTGTCGTTATTAGTTACAAGTTAACTTAAATTTGGATTTTCCATTCGGTCTTTCTATCTAATATTTAATTATATTTCCCATATATAATATTCTATAAAATAAATTTCATATTCCATGTAAGAAAATTAGGTTTTTATTATTTTTGAAAATCAAAATATCTTTTGCACCATTCCAGAAGACCATATGTGAATGGTAAAGACCACATGCAAAAAACAAGGGCATTTCAAGGGTTTTGGTGCATGTATCTCATGTGTGAACAAGATATTATGCTTAGCTGCCACTAAGTCCATTGGCTAGCTCAGCAAAAATAGTGCATCAAAACTACTTTTAGTAGTTGAGTAATGAGAAAATCTAAGGTTGCCTTCTAATAAATTAGATTAAGTCATGAAAATGTCCCTTGCCATGGTTATTTAGGCCTAAAAAATTTGTTAAAACCCAATCATAAGTCCAATACCGAGTCTTGCTATGAATTTTGATGATCTTTGGTACTAGAAACATGGTCTAATTTGTTTTTTATGTCATGGTGTAAGAAGGTGAAAATGGAATGAACTAGGCATTTTAGCCTTGGGGTATTAATATAGTACATGTTGCATCAATAGTTAGAGCAAACTTTTACTGTAGCTATCAATACAATAAGGCTGGTGTCGATACTTGGAGATTGGTATTACCAATGCTCTATATATTGATACTGGCTAGCCAAAATGGAATTTTAAGCTACTATAAAGCTCAATATCAATACAAAGGGTCACGTACTGATACAAAAGCACTTGTATCGATACACCACCCTTCTGTGTCAATATAGCATTTAAAAATTCAAACTTTTGGTAATATGGAAGCCTCGTATTGATACTTAAATGCTATGTATCGATACATTCATGCAAAATATGAATTTTTCATACCTTTGGCCTTTCGAAGACCATACCTTAGTTGGGAATAATGGAAGATTGACCCGCGCTTGCCCGTATAACCTTGGTCACACCTCGAAGAGTAACTTTTGATTTTTTTTTATATGTCTCTTTGATACAATCCTTAGGCATTTTAGACCTTCCCAAAAAAATTTTTCACTTCGCGTTAAGTCATCTAATAGTGCCTAATGATACAACACCCGATAATCATCCTAATTTTTATTTTTTTATTTCTTTAATTCTATGACCTTTCAATTACAAAATAGGGTGTCTAGAATTGGCCTCCTTAGCTGTCATTAAGTATTAGGAGCAAGGCAAAGATCAATAGACACCATTTTGTTTAGGGTATGCTTAATGTTGCTTGCTATTCTTGCAGTGAAAAGACTAAAATAATATAATGCTAGGATAAAACACAATTTTGGCAATGATTTTGAGATTTTTTGGCCAATACGTAAAGTTTGAATTCTTGGATAAGAAACCTAGACTGAGATCTTAGGCTCGGGCTATCTCTAGGTTTGATAAAAAATGACAATGTGCCAATGTGCCAAATCATGGCTAACAACATTAGATTTTTAAAAGGATTTTTTTTTACATATTTCAAATAAAATACCTAGACTACAATCCTAGGCTTGACCTATCCCTAGCTTTGACTTAAAATTGATAAAATGCAATGTGCTGAATCATGACCAGCAACATCAGACTTTTAAAAAGAGTTTTTGAGAAATTTCAAATAAATGACCTGGACTATGATCCTAGGCTCGATGTATCCCTAAGTTTGATTTAAAAATGACAGAATGCCAATATACCAAATCACAGCCAATAACATCAAACTTCAATAAGATTTCTTGACAAAGGATCTTGATTATGGTTCCTAACTATGGTTCTTGACTAAAGTGCTAATAAGTTGGATTCACCATGTTCCAACAACATTGGACTTTGAAAGGATTTCTCGACAAGGAGTCTTGACTGAGGTTCTTGGCTAAGATTTTTAACAAGGATGCTAATAAGCTAAATCATAGTGTTTTAGCAGCATTGGACTTTTTAAAAAGGATTTCTTAACAAAGGTGTTGACTAAGGTTCTTGACAAAAGTTCTTGACTAAGGTGTTAAGAGCCATATTATGAAATTCCAATAATATTAGACTTTGACCTATAATAACATGAAACCTAAAAGTAATAAGGGTCTTACTAGAGCAACCTTTTAATTTGCCAATTTTTGATATGAAAGATTCTTACCAAGAAGGTTTTCTAGATTCTACAAGTTGTACTTGACATGATGCTATAGGATGATGTTATGTTATGACAATATGAATACATGATATAATGATGTGTATGTAAGTTTCTTGACAGTATGACTACATGATCATGACATTATGTCTAATATGGGAATAGACATTAAAAATTTTCCTTTCGATTATCAGTTATGATAGCCATTTTTCTAATGCCATAATTTAGACAGTCTTATGATCATGACTTTTTTTATGCATGGGTGATCATTTTCTTGACTCGATATACTAGATATGCTCTTCTTGACAAGGTGAGAATTGCGATAGTTACATTTCTTTAAGACATTTGGCCATTACAAATGGATTTTAGTCATTTTTCTTCAATAAGGTTTAACTAGTCATGTTAATTCCTTACTTATTCAACCTTTTTGAGTTTAGCCTTCATCAAGACTTCTATAGATAAAATGACTTCTATCCCATTGACAAGAGTGAACAGAGTAGCAGCCATGAAAGTCTGGACTAAGGTTTTATATATGTGAGTGCAAAGAGTAGCGACTATTTTCTTGACTATCTTCTTGATGATCTTATTAGCTGCTTTGATTGCCCCATTCATTTTTTGGCGATTTGGCATAGAGTTATGATGTTAGATTTTAAATTGGGAATATATTGCTTGCATCAGGTTATTTTTTCAGTTGAGGGCATTATCAGTGATTATTTGTTTGGGAAATCTATATCGATAGATAATGTCCAACTTGCAAATAATTGTGTCAGTGACATTGGCATATGAGGCTGCCTCTACTTGTTTAATGATGTAATCAATCACCACTTAGACCTACTCAAGGGCTAGGCTATTTACCCAAGCTTGAAGGTCCGCTTGATATTTGGGAGGGTTTGGACAAACATATTAGGCCCAAAAAATAGGCTTGGACAAAAAAATTAAGCCCAATTAAAAAATGGGCCAGGCCTTAAACCCAACTGTCAAAGCTCAAGCTTGACCCGGCTCAACCCATTTTACTATTACATTATATATATGTTTATTTTATATTTTATGTATATGTAATTTTTGTCATATAAACAATACATAAATATAATATTATAGTAAAAACTTTAAAAACTAAGTTAAATTATTTATATTTATAAACTTAAAAAAATTATTAAACTAATAAAGATTAAATTTTAAAAATATATTTTTTAAAAAATAAATTTTAAAAAATATAATATGGGCAGGTTTAAACGGGCTTAGACTATCTATTTACAAATATGGGTGGGCTTGGGCAAAATTTGAGGCCCATATTTTAGGTCGGGCTAGGCTTAGGCAAGCAATCTAATGTTAATACCATGCTCAAGCCCGACCTAAATCTAACCCATCCTGGCCCATGAGCAAGTCTATCACCACTGGGATAAACTAGTGTCTGTAGAAAGCCTTGGAGGTGATGGGCCTAATCATATCTATGCCCTACATAGAAAAAGGCCACAGGGGTATCATGACATGAAGCGGTGATGGCGGGACATTGATATTAACCGCATAAATTTAACACTTATGACATTTTCAAGCATAGTTGCTATATTCTCTTTCTGGAGTTAGCTAGTAACAACTGCATCTTATGACTTGCTTACCCATTCAATGCCCCTTAGTATGCATGCCATAAATCTATTCATGAAGTTCTTCTAGGATCCTTTAAGCTTTAAGAGCATTGACACATCTTTTGATAGTCCTTTTATCATTCTCCTTGGCATGCTCAGGGTACTATTGATCTCTAATGTAGCAAAGGATGTCATGATACCATGATGGGCCATCTTTCTTTACTTTGATATTCTGACAATGTGTCAGAGTTGTCTAAATGCTCATTTGAATGGGAACAACATCGAATTCTTAATTATCTTTGAACATGGATGACAAGGTCACCAAGGCATCAACTATTTGGTTTTTCTCTCAAGGTAAGTGCTGAAAGCTAATATCATCAAAATTTTTTCTAAGTTTTAAGATCAGTTTCTCGTAATAAATTAGTTTAGCATTGTGCATTTGCCACTACCCTTTCAATTTATAGATGACTAGGGCTAAATTATTGAACACCATAAATTCTTGAGTTTCTTTCAATAGATACTCAGAGCCTTATGACTATAGGCTTCATACTCTACTATATTTTTGGTGTAATCAATGTTCAGTCTAGCTGTAAAATGGATAGTGACTCCCATTTGGTGAAATCAATATGCCCTGATTCTATGCCCAAAAGCATTTGATGCTCCATTAAAGTACATTTCCCATGATTAATCATGACTATTGATATCTTCCCCTTTAGTGATACATATTAGATCTTCATTTAGGAAATCAAAATTCAAAGGTTTGTAGTCTTCTATTGCCCAGCTCACAAAAAAGTTAGCTATCTTGCTATCCTTGATGGCTTTTTGGTTGACATGGATAATTTAGAGGGTAGGACTTTCCATCTGGCCCTTTTTAAAAGTGCGTGGGCTTCACATAAGTTCTTGATAGGGTCAAGTCTCGCCATTGGCCATGTGATGGGGTATAACATGTCTTGCCTAAGTTCCTAGCCCATTGAAACCAAAGCACAACATAATCTCTCAACTATGGAGTAGTTGTTTTCACACTATATAAACTTTTTGCTTAAATAGTAAATTGATTATTCTTTTTCTTCTGACTCATAATGTTGCATAAGCACATAATCCATGTTGAAGACCGCTAGGTAGAATATCAAAGTTTGACTGGGAACTAGCAGTAATAGCATTGGTGGGTTTTGACAGATAATATTTGACTTTGTTAAAAGCATTTTGACACTACTCATTCCATTCCTAGAATTTTGTTTATAGAGAAGTCGAAAGATGAGGTCACAATTATTAGTGAGTTGGGATACAAATCTAGAAATGTAGTTTAATTTTTTTTAATAAGCTTTTTGCCTCCTTTTGGGTTTGAGGTGATGGCATGTTTTAGATAGCTTTGACCTTATCTTGGTCGATTTTGATTCTTTTTTGGCTAACAATGAAGCCTAGTAGCTTTCTCGAGGTGATATCAAAAGTACATTTGGCAGGGTTAAAATTTTGCTAAAATTTTCATAGCTTTTTGAAGAGCTTTTGTAGATCTATGATGTGCTTATCTTCTCTTGTTGACTTAGTGATTATATCATCCATATAAACCTTAATCTCCTTGTGCATTAAGTTATAAAATAATGTCACCATGGCCCTTTGATAAGTTTCCTTGGCATTTTTGAGCTTGAAAGGCATGACTCTATAGCTAAATGTGCCCTACATGGTTATTAAGGTAGTTTTCTCTGTATCTTTGATGCCATTTAATTTGATTGTAACTTAAAAACCCATCGATGAAGGAGAATAAGGAGTTCATAGCTATATTATCAACCAAAGTATTGATATGCAGTAATAAGAAATTATCATTTGGAGTAGCTTAGTTCAAATTTTGATAATCAACACATATTTCTATTTTGTCATCTTTATTAGGGACTAGGACAATGTTGGCAACCCATTTTGAATATTTGGTGATAGCAAGAAATCCTGCCTCAAATTGTTTCTTGACTTCTTCTTTGATCTTAAGGAGCATTTCTGGTTTCATCCTTAACTTTTCTTGGATTAGTTTGCATTCAGGTTTGAGGGGAAGCCTATGGACCATAATGTCAATGTCTAATCTAGCTTGTCTTGATATGACCAGGTAAATATGTCCGGTACTCTTGTTATAGGTTTATCAATTTGGATCTAATAAAAGGTTTATGGAAGTTTTGAATTTTACCTTTTTTCAATCTTTTTTAGTCCCTAAATTTATGAATTTAATCGATTCCTCATGGGGCAAAATTAGCTTTTCTTCATGCTTGACCAATCACAACAGATCCATTGGCATAGAGTTTTCCTTAAAATCTTCATTGAAATCAACTTTTCTAAAAAAATTGATCATTCCAAATGAAATATTTGGGAGTCCATCTAAAACATCCATGTAACTCTATCGAAGCAATTAAAGGTGTAAAAAAAAATAAAATATACATAAAATTATGTATAAACCAAGAATTAAAGCAAGGGTAGAGAATAAAAATTATCACAAAACAGAAATTATTTATGCCAAAGTTAGTTTTGTTAATAATATTCGATAAACGATGCCCATTACAAGATCTCTATGAGCTATTGGGCAAAAGTAAGTAGGTTTTTAATTCTTGACATTACATGAAAATAGACTTAAAATGCATAGGGGTTTTTGAAACGGCCTCTCTGTCAATAATAGACTTTGGTGAATGAGGGTATATTTCATTGCTTGGCTTTGACAAGCTCGATTGGTCATTAATGGCATGGATATAGAGGTTATAGAAGGCCCAATTCAGAATGACCAAGACATCTTTGGCTTTCCTTTCTTCTAATTGATTCGAATTCATACATCCTTTTGAACAAAAAAGTCTCATAGATTGGTGGGAATACCATCAATTTTGGTCATAGTTCTTAACCCAACAAATAGGCTAACCTCTGATCTCTAGCCTTCTTAGCTTGCTATTTCTTATACTGTATGCTGGACTTAAATCCGAGGCCCTTCTTGTCGACCTAGCTAAAGACCTTCAAAGCTTTAGTTATTCATTATAGATTCTTACCAAGCCTTTTTTTGGCTTGGCAACCCCTACCAACAGTTAACTTCAGACCCATATGGTATTTTTCCATAGTCAAGGCTTAACTATCGATAAGCCTTTGCCTATAAATGTTGCATTGACAAACTTGAATAACTAAAGGGATGGCTCAGGTGCATCTTTATTTGGCTCGATGTATGTGGCATCGGTAAAAGTAGTGGTGATCATTTCCTTTTCAGCTCAAATACTAAAAACTTTATTATCAATCATGAATTTTAGCTTTTGATTGAAAGACAAGGGCACTGCCTTGGCTGAATATATCCATTACTTGTCAATCAAACAACTATAGGATAAAACAATCTTTATTACTTAAAAATCAATCTCATAAGTGTATGGGCCTACATGGAGTGGAATAGTGATGTTCTTAATGACTCCACAATAGGTCCTCATTGAATGCTTACACCACCATATGGTTATGCTTGATGTGGAAAGCATCAATAAAAAGCTTGTTTAAGGTAGCCAAGGGTGTGACATTGAGGGCAAAATCGTTATCTATGAGAACTTTTGGTAAGATATGATCTTTGTAGCGGGTGGTGATATGTAAGCCTTTTTAGCTACCCTTACCACTGGGAAGGATATCGTCATCAGTGAATGAGATGTAGTTATTAGTGGTGATATTATTCACTAGGCAATCCAATTTGCCTACTGGAATATCTAGTGGCACATATTCCTCGTTCAACACTTTTAATAGTGCATTTTGATGAATGACTTTGTCACTCTTATATGGGAATGGTGTAAGTATAGGTGTCTCTATGAACCGTCTTGGCATAGGCATGAAAGAATTTACCTCAGAATTTGACTATCTAGAGAAGATAAGGGGTCACCCACTCCCATATGATGGTTGTGTTGTTTCTTCCCAATCATATTCACTTATTCAATAGGAGACGCTTTTGCTTTTTAGCATAGAATTCAATGCCACTTTCATCCATTATTCTTTAGACCATTATGTGATATTCTTTGCATATCTAAAAAGTGTGGCCATGAATAGTATGGAAGTCATATAAATCATTAAGTTCTTCTTTTGATCTTTTAAGTATGTTAAACACTCTTATTTGTATCAATATCCGCTAAACCAAACTTATTAGCATCCTGACTTTTTTTATGCTCCTTTTGACTTTGTAATCATCCTTGACACCAATCATCTTTGCTATTGGCTCAGCATGGTTTGGTAAAGGGTTTACGGTGACATTCATCCCATAGTTTACTTTGATTTGTTGAATTTTAAAATCAATGAGGCATTATAAGCTCTGCTTGAAAGAAATGTATTTTTTGATATTATGCCCTGTTACCCCAATATGATAGTCATAATGCGTGTTAGAGTTATATCATTAAGGGTATAGGGGCTTTTGCTCTAGGATGTACACAAGAACAACTAGATGCTTTTAGAGCAAAGCTTAATAAAGCTCTTTATAGGTCATGGGGATAAGGTCAAACTATTGTCTTAGCTAGTTTACACCTTAATTTTTTTTATACATTGTTGATAGGATTATTAACATTTTGGTTTGCTTATGATTGGTTGTTTCATGGTGGATTTGATGGGTAGTAAAGGATGGGTTATAGGTTGCAGTATAAATAGGCTAAAGAGGTATCATAACTAGGTTAAAATAGGGTGCACTTAGGTAGTAAAGCTTAGGCACTTGATACTGCTCGATTAGGGTAGGTTGGTGTAGCTTATAGTGTTTGCCTCTATTTCTTTCTTCTTGTTAGTAGCAGGCCTTTTACTTAATCTAGATGACTCACTTGCAGATATCTTACTACTCTTAATTGATGCATCAATCATCCATTAGATAAAACTAGATCAGTAAACTTTTTAGTGGTGTTCCCTACTAGTTTCTTGTAATACGAGCACATCGAGTGTTGATAAATGTCATGGTCATCTCCTTTTCAATTAGAGGGGTTCAGACCAAAGCTACCTCTTCCCTCCACCTTTGAGCATATTGCCTAAAGCTTGTAATTAGCTTATTCTCCAGGTTCATAAAAAAGAAACGGTGAGAGGCCTAACTTGACATATTTGGTACTGGTTCAAGAAGGCCTTAGCTACTTTAGCCTATGATTGAATTTTGACATTATCAAGCTCTAGGTACCATCAACTAGCCACCTTAATCAAACTATGTAGAAAACAGTGGATAAAGAGTTTCTCTTTTTTTTATACCATACCATCTTTTTAAGGTATATCCAGATATGCATGTCAGATCAGTAGTTATATTGAACTTTGTAAACTTTGGAAGAATAACAAGGTTAGACACTAGGGATAAGCATTTTGCATTAATATCTCTAAATTGGTCACTCTCTTCGATGACTTGAAGACACTTTTATTAGCAAACATTGCCATATTTGCTCTGTGAAAATTGAGGAAAAATTGATTAATCGCCATGGGGTTTAGATATATCATTGGTGGTATTAATGGGGTTGATGCCGTGCTATGTTATTGCTTTTAATAGGTTTTCTCTAGGGTAGCTTCAGTACTATCGGTAGGGTGATTTTCTAGATTGGCAAGCTCTTTCTCAGTTTCCACAGTACTAGCTTACCATTTTTCTTTTGTAAAAGCTACATTAACTCTATAAGCTTTATTATTCGACCTTGCATTTCATCTTACTGGTGAAGCATTTGGTTTTCTGATTCTTCATACATCAACTCGAGTCACCCGATGCATTCTTAGTGATCGTTTTGCATGATCCGTTTGCAATGGTAGGTATTATAGTGGTGTGCAATATGCAGGTTCATGTTCCTTGCTCGATCTTAGAATCGCTTGCACTTTTATGACTATTCCTATATTAGACTCTTATAACATGTGTTTATTGATGATTGCTCATGATGGAATGCTATCAAGTATGGAGTCATGACAATAAATGACTACTTATATGAATAAAGTAGCAACAGAATCTAGTTAATTATACAAATGTAAGAGACAGTTGGCTTACAGGACAACTTCACCAATAGTGTCTTTCATGAAGCAAGAAACAAAGTTTGATCATATATGATTGCATATGAAGGTGCCTAACATGATTGCATCATTTAGTCACATGTTCAAAGAACTTTAACGACTTTTGTTGATGCTCTCCAGTGGATATGATATCTTTCCTCAAAGATTTAAGACCCAGCTAGGCTTAAAGATACCCCCATCTTTGCATGTCGACCCTCTAACCATGCTTTGACTTTTTCAAGAGATTTGAGGATAGGAATGAACTATTGCCCTATGAATGACACCCCTTACTGAACACTAAACCAATAGGCAATTGTCTCATAATGATGATTATGATGCATGATGCATGTAACAATGCAGAAACAAAAGTGAATATGTTAGTGACAATACAAAAAAATAATACAAGAAAAAATAATGGAAAACAAAAATAAATCACAAAAAATGCCCTAACATTTACTATTATGATGCCTAAGGGCAGACATGACAATTATGAGTATCATGACAGGGTAAATATCATGGACAACATAATAAAATGTTCAGGTAAAAATTGTCTTTATCAAGGTGATAGGATACCCAGAGATAAGCTAACAATCCATACAGCAACGTACGTATGCTAACACTTAGTATTTTACATACGTTAAGTTATTGGTCAAACAGCATAATGGCATGTTCATGTGAAGTTTTGCTTTGACCAACATGGTACGATGCCTTATTAGGACAAAACTAACTAATTAAAAAGTGAAGTTCATTCATCATCACCTAAAGTAAGAGACATTTTAGGCTGCCATTAGGTAGCATAATGGCTTTTCGGGTTAAATATGACTTTTTTTAAAGCAAAATGGTGCTTTGTAAGTGATGACTTTAGTTTGCCGTCACTCACTTGTTGATAAAAGTTAGCCATCGATCGGATTATAAATATTGTGTCTTGATACTAACGTGACACATGTGGGTGACAATGTTCATTCACTATTGTCTATGTAACTATGGAATACAAGAGTAAAGGTTAGAAATGTTTCCTTGCATGTCTTATTCTTTGAGTCATTCTAGTACCATTTCGACATGGTTGGACATGGTTTAGCTCGCAAGGTTCATTATATAGGTTTGAGTTGACATCTAACTTGGTATCTAAATTACTCCTTTGTCCAGTAAGGACATTCGAGGTACCTCTATCTTACAGCCATTACAAGCTTGGCCGAATGGGTTTGATCTACTGGATGCATTTTTTATGCAAATATAGAGGGTTACTCATGAGAGACATAGGTAATTTATACTCGGAAGTTATTGCTATGCTTGTACAAAAGGGGCACTCATGAAGGTAAATAGCTCACTTCCCGTAATAATTAGAACTCTAACCTCAACATGGAGTTTGGTGTGAATCTAATGCAAATGTAAGTGCAGAATGCATGTCGGGGAAACAATCAAAACTTTTATTTACCCCATACTACCATATTTATTAAATCTATATTTATTCGAGAACTAGGCAATCCTAGATGATCTGACGAAAAAAATCATGATAAATAAACGATTAGTAGACAAAAATGGAAGGGACTATAATTGAATAATGATCAAGACTGAAAAAATCAAGGACTAAGAAAGAAATGGCTTGTCGTTAGCCTAACTCTCTAAATTCATCCCTTTACTGTCACTAAGCTATCGGCAATATGCCTCCTGCAAAGGAAGTTTGCATAACTTAAAAGTATTTCTTGATAGGGAAATGTCCTTTTGATTAGGGCTTTTCTCTCTTTTTTTTTACGTGATAGTAGTGAAAAAGTATGAATTCTTGGCTCTTGAGCATGAAAAGGGATCGCCAGGCAAATCATTCATCCAACTAGTCTTCGTTGGCAATCATGAAGTGGCCAACAATTGGAGTTATGAACAATCATTTAGGCTAGGCATGATCAGATGCCTATTGAATCCGATATTTAGAGTTGCAAAACTCAAAACATTTATTCTATGGTTTGCATAATTTAGAGATTTAATAGTTGGGTTTGGGAGTTGGTTACACACAAGAAGGTATGAACCTCCTATGACACCCGAAATTGGTACCTTTCTAGCATGTCTTAACTTAGTTTTAGTTCCCTTAATTTTGACTTGTCATGATTTAAACATATCCCCTTTTTATGCATGAATTTGAATGAAATAAACTTAGGTTTTAGAAAAAAAAATTTAAATCATGTATGTGCCCTAGAAAAGTGGGGAACATAAGGATGTTTCATTAAAATGTTCTCCAAATTTAGTTTCTAAAAATAGGATATACCGTGCCAAGCACTAGAGAGATATTAATATGAAACATTGTCTTATAATTTTTGAAAAATGATTTTGAAAACATGGATGCAAGATGACCATCATAAAGGAAATGTGTTAAATGATAAAATGAGATAATATTGCATAAAATAAATAACTCATAACAATAAAAGAGAAAGGGAAGGGACGATTGGAATGTATCTCATATTTGTGATCAATTATCTTACAATAACTAAGTTGACAATTTTGGAGACATATTGGGATTCATTAATTGATCGAGGCATAAAAATGGGGTTTAAGTATTGAATAGTCCAAAGGAAATTTGGGGAGAGAGAATTTGATTTTTTTTTCTTGACAATTTTTGAGAAAAATAAGATTGACAAGTTTAAATTGAGAAAATTTGACTATTTCTTGATAATTATTTTTAAAAATGGGATTAGAGTATCCCTTAGGAAGACGAGGTTATATTATTCCATAGTTAAAAACTTTGGTAAGCTATGAAATTTGAATGGAATTTGTAAAAGCAAGGTTAGAATATCCTCTCAGAAGATGGGGTTAGAGTAACCCTATAGATAAAAACTTTGATAAATTTTGAAATTTGAATGAAGTTTGTAAAAGCACAGCTACAGTATCCCTTCAGAAGATAGGGTTAGAGTATCCCCATAGATGAAAACTTCAATGATTTTTAAAAAAACAGCCCAAAGAATTTATCTTGACAGAGGTTTGGTGATTTCTTGACAAAATGACATTTTTTACAAATTCTAGACAAAGTAGGTGATTTTTCATTAAGAAAATTCATAAAAATAAGGATGATAAAGCTTAAAAATTGTTTGTTCCTTGATCTGAGCCTAAAGGAAGGTTGACATATATTTTTGACTCAATAGGGTTGATTAGGATGACATGGAGGCATTTGAATGCCTCAGAATAGGGTCTGGAGAAATCAACTGGCCTTGATCAATGTTGAAAACAAGGGACAACATGATGCTATCCCCTTTTCTGATTTTATTACTAGCAAATTTAAAAGTTTAGGGCTCAGGACAGGTATCATTAGAAAGGTGACCCGATAAGGTTTAATATAAAACTATTCCAAAAATCCTAATAATCACCTTTTTAGGTGAAAATAATTTTTAAAGTTGGGTTAAATGCAACACTGACATAACATACAAGGGAAAAGGTGTGGCAAAATTTGAAAAATCATTCTTAACTCATATGGAATTATTAAATCACAAGAGATACCTTTTCGAAAAGAGGATTCCATTTAATTTTAGGAAAAATGTTTTAGAAATTCAAAAAAATTATCTAATGTGCCAAAATGGCCCAAACATAAAATAAAATGTTGATTTTAGGGGTTCCAAATAGTGTTGGCTCAAAAAATCATAAGTTCCTTATTCGGAATGATTCAAAGGCAAATGAGATATTGTTGAAAAGATAATTTGTTGCCTTCTTAGGGAAAATACTATAAAAGCTTTGAAAAATGGTTTAGGATTTGAAATTGATTTCTTAAATCATGACCACTGTGCTATTAGGACAAAATAAAGGTGTTTTTTAGTTTTTTCAGTTTTCTTCAGGCCTAAACTTAGGACATGAACATCTGAATGTCCATAGCAAAATGAAATGAGTAACATGGGTTTCAAGAGCGAGTTTACATAAGCCCAGAGTAGTTTGGGGTGATAAAAAAGCTTATTGACCGTGCCACAAGCACAAGGACTCTAGGAAAAAGATCAAGACACAAGCAACTTTGGACAATAAAATGGGACATTTTATTTTTGAAAAAAGAATATTTGGCCTCAATTATGCTTGAATCCATAAAAGTTGATTTTTTCCCAAGATTGAAAGACTAATGCAGAAAAACCTTAAATCCATGTTAATCCTTATTTATTGAGGCTATTGTGGCCTTAATTAGGGGTTAAGAAAAAAGGTTTTTGATAGCAAGCAAGCAAATATCTTGACAAACATGTTAGAGAAAAAGAGCATGTATAACATGTTTAAACAAATAAGGATGACACTCTGACATGGAAAAAATGGCAAAGACATGAGAAAATGACAAATAAGATGCATGGAAATGCTAGCTTCATGTATCTTGACAGATGTATTATTAACTAAATATGACATTCATAACAATAAACATAAACAATGTGTTTAGACAAGTAAAAATGTATCTTGACATGTGAATAAAGGTAACAATGAAAATAATACTAATAAGGTGTAGAAAGTACTAGCTTCAGGTACAACATCAAGTGTCATGGCATGGAGGATGATATAGACATGTTTAAGAAAGAAGAAGTCAGCTAAAAATTTTAGAACAACATTAAAACATGTTTTTGGGGCAAATCAAGCATATAAACATGGGAAAGCATGGCAAAAGGGTCAATATAACACCAAAATTCCTATGTCTATCACAAACAAAGCCACAAAATGCATGAAAGTCCTAGGAATAAGGTCATGGTCATATGGTATGGCTCTCTAAAATGATAAAAATAATGATGAAAGAAGAAAGCAAGATAAAAAAAAAATAAAGATTATACCAAGTAGCTTTAGACCTTACTTTATCCTTTAAGTAGAAAACTTACAAGCTTCAAGCTCACTTTTTCCCTTTCTTTGCCATTGGTTAGCAAAAAAAGGTGGTCAAAATTAGCTTGAGAGATGTGCTAACAATGGTGGGGAGGTTTTAGATGAAGAGAGGTTGAAAGTGACTATCTTAGAAAGGTTTTTGGTAGGGGCTTTAAGCAAATAGGAATGAAAGTTTCCTTGCAGAAAAAGATGGCTAAAAAGGGTTTTAGAGAGTTTTTGAATTTGTTAGAATGTTTTTGAGATGTTGTCTCTTCAGGTGAGAATGCTGGCCTTAGATGACTATGAATAGTAAGGAACAAGTGTAAAAGTAAGGGCATTTTGGAGGTTTTGGTGCATGTACCTCATGCATGGACAAGGTACAATGCTTAACTGCCTACTAAGTCCATTGGTTGGCTTAGCGAAAATAGTGGATTAAGGCCACTTTTAGTAGCTAAGCAATAAGAAAGTCCAAGGTTGCCCTCTAATAAGTTGCATTAAGTCATGAAAATGTCTCTTGTCTTGGCTATTTAGGCCTTAAAGATTTTATTAAAACCCAATCATAAGTCCACTACTGAGACCTTCTATGAATTTGGATGATCTTTGGTGCTAAAAACATGGTCCAATTCGTGTTTTAATATCATGCTGTAAGAGGATGAAAATGGATCGACCTAGGCATTTTAGCCTTAGGGTATCAATACAATGAAGCTAGTATCGATACTTGGAGGCTAGTACTGATACCAACACTTTATGTATCGATACTAACTAGCCAAAATGGATTTTTAAGCCACTGTAAAGCTTGGTATTGATACAAAAGGTTTGTGTATTGTTATAGAAGCACCTTATCAATACACAACCCTTTTGTGTCAATACAACATGTGAAATTTTGAATTTTTGGTCACATGGAAACCTTGTATTGACATCTAAATGCCATGTATCGATTTATTCATGAAAAATATGAATTTTTCATTCCTTTGGCCTGCTGAACACCTATACATTAGTTGGGAATGATGGATGCCTGACCTATGATTGTCTTTCTAACCTTGATGACACCTTGAATAGTGACCTTTAATGCCTCATTTTTACATTTTTCTTTAATATGATCTTTAAGCATTTTGGATCTTCCCAAAAAAATTTTTGCCTAGCACTACATCACCTAATAGTGCTTGGTGACACAGCACCTGGTAGTCATTGCTAATTTTATTTTTATTTCTTTAATTCTATTACCTTTTGATTTTATCTTAGGATGTCAGAAATTGGCCCAAACAAAATGGGGTGTTTGTAACTTTATTTTTCCTTTTCATTTGCTATTTACTTTCAGCTTTTACTGTTCCATAATTTTTTTATATTTACTTTTTGTAAATTATATTTTAAAGTTTGTTTTCTCATAATTTATTTATTTCACACATTGTTTTTATTTTATTCATTTATTTATTTCAGTTATTTAATTTATTCACTTGTTAAATTTATTGCCTCTTAATTTACATGTTTATTTTCTTTAATTTACATATACATTTTGTTAATCATTAAAGTGTTAATTTGATATTTTTATAAAACTAGTCAAAAAAGAATTGCGTGACTTATGAGATTATCCTAGTACTTCTACAAGGTTGTTAGAGGAGCATTTCCATGAGATTCTCATGAGGAACGTCACTCTTAAGTTTGGATAATACGAGAATTCTCAAAGAAAAGAATACCTTTCTAAACTCTCCATGTGATGAGAGGTTAAAGAAATTATTTGACATAAAGAATTTGTAATAGGTCATCCCAAAAATCATAATTATTTTTTCAGAATAAAAATGACACTTACTTTAAATATATTATTTTTGTGCTTTCATCTTAACCTTATTTATTTTCTCCTTGCTATATTTATTGTCTTCTTTTGAAGCATTTGAGGAATAGTCTAAAATGAAGCTATTTAAAAGGAAATTAAGGGCTTATGCATATTGACCTAGGCATAAAATTTTAATCAGAATTAAAAATAGCAGTGGAATTAAAAGAAAATAACAATAAGATTTTTTCAAGATCTTTAAGAAGTGCACATGCATCAACTGCAATTTAAAACATAATCTGTTAGAAATCATATATGCTTAGAGACTTTTAATTTCAAACATGTCGATCCCTGCACGAATGCATCAGGGTTGATTACTATGACCTTTTCTTGAGGCCAAAGGAAGTCCAAGTGTTCAACCTCTAATAGTGATCCACACATATGCTTATTGGAGCATTCATGAGGTTTGGTGGTTCACGAATGATAGCTAGAAGGCTTCTCAAGCCTTAACTAAAAGATATCTTGTTAATAGGTATAGATCTGATGTGACCCGAGAATGATTCCTTTACCTATTCTCGATAAAGAAGTAGATATTTTTTGTAAATGCCAATAAATGGATCCAATAATCAAAATTCTTGATTTTGATGGATTCCACTTGATAGAAAACTAAGTTTCTATCTTCATTGTAATCAAAAACACTTTGAGACCATTAAAATACTAGTCGACATAAAATAAGCACAAAGAAGCAAGGATTTTAGGGTTTGGTTTATTTTACAACTTTTGCAAAAAATTAATTTCTAAATGCTAGAAAAGTATTTTTCTATCTTGTTGTGTTCAAAATGATTCAAGAACACTTAGAAAAACCATGAAGGCACAAAGAGAGCTTAAAAAAAACAAAGGTTATGCCAAATCCCCTTAGAGAAGGTGAGGGGATAGTGCCTAGGGTTTCTTTTCACTCTTTAATTAGCCAAAGAGCCTTAATGATGCATTTAAATACACCATGGGCTAGTTAGGCTTACTAATGGGTCAACTGAGCCTATTACTAATATATCTAGAGGGTGGCCCCACTTTGGAATGTTTCTTGGAGCCCAAGTAAAACTATTTTAAATTGGTTGTACATGATTAGGCCTTAGTAGTAACTTATTAATATTTTAGCCCAATAGCACACTAAAGATAGCTATTCCATGCGCCTAGCCCATTAGTAAGCCTAATTTGGAGTAGTTCACAACTAAGATCTCTTGACTTAAAAATTAAGGCTTTTGGCCAAACTCTAAATTTACATGTTAGATAATTTAATTCATAATTAAATTTTCTAACCCAAATAAAATAATTTTTACTTCATGTAAATAATATTAAATAATTAATTAAATAATTATCAAATTAGTATTTGATTTTTCAAATACAATTATTTGCCTTTGTCTAATAATATCCCTAAAACCATGTCTATAAATTGACATTATCTTGATAAGACATTCTTATCTTTATTCCAATATTAAAATATCTCTAATTAGATTTCATAAATCTAATTTATGTCTTTAATTATTCTTAATTGAACTTATTTAATTAAGTCCTTCTCATTGTACCTTTTATTTAATTAAGTCATTCTTAATTAAATCCCACTTTTAATCCAATAGATCATCTTATTATATGTGAACCATTATGCTTCCATCATAACAGCAATAAACATAATTACCTAATTAAGTGTATTTATATTTATAGACCAAGATTGACTTTTATTGAGGTATCATGGCCATTTGGTATGCAAAAAGATTTAACATAAGCTTTTAAGAAACCTTTCAGTAACCAAGCTCTTAGTGTACTTTGGTTTTTTCACTAGATATCTTAGAAAGACCATGAGTATGCTGCAGTGTCTATTCACATGTCAATCCATATTAGTTATTGTACGTTATGGTTAACCCCATAAATTTAGAGAAACAATTTCTCCTAAATTCATCATTCATTTGCAAATAATTTTATCATAACCAAAGATAAGAACATAGGAGATATGTCTCCAATGTCACTCAGAGTGATGAATCCTCTTTGAATCACACATTCATCCACCATACAATTCATGTCATACCCAGTGTACACTATTTTAAGCATCCATCCATTTTGGACCCTTTTCAAATAAATCCAAGTGTGAAAATTCTTATATGAGATGAGCCAGTATCATAAGTCAGAGGACTAATGTCCAAGACTAGCACATGAGAACATACTCTATAAACACTTGAATGACTTATACCCAGTAGAGTTCTTATATGGACCATGTTTAGTGAACTTCTTTCCAGAGAACAAGCACCCATATGCTATCTCCAAGTATCTCTATACTTTGATTTTTATAATATCAAAGAGTTGCATGCATCAGTTGCATGGAGGCTTAGCATACGCTAGTCTTTGTGCATTATCAATGCCTTATCTTGACAATAAGATGACTAAGAATGTTTTTAGAAGTAGGGCTGTGATGCATAAAGTTCTCATCATTGTAACTCTTTACTAACTTTGAAAAGCTATTGTGTTTCATAGGCTTCATCAAATTACTATTTGCATGAGTGTCAATCATATGACTAACATGAAAATAAACCTTGGATCATTAACTAAAATGATTGCTTTGCATTATTAACTATTATATGCCTCATTCAATCTGATTGGCTCTGAGGCATGCACCAACATGGTTTTGGTACTTAAATAAAATAATAGATAAGTGAAGGTCATTGTTGTGTTTTCATTGAGTTGTAAACAAACTGGATTGGACTGGACAGTGAGACTGATTAAACTAGGAATTGGTGACTTGTTCAAACTAATATATATCGTCAAACCAGGATATTTTTGAACCAATATATATATAGATATCTAATTTTGTTCGAGCCCTTTCCTTGATAGTTTTAAAATATCTAAGATAAAAAATCAAGTGCTTGTCCTAGTGGTGGTCACACCCTTCTATGAGGACTAAATGTTTTCAAGATATTTTCAATCATATCTAAATGGCCGCATGTGCTTGTGACAGTAAAATTGCTATTTCAAGGGTCGTAGAGAACAAATCTTAAATAAAAAATAAATATCAAGGTAAGAAATTAGCTTTTAATTTTACACTTATGAAATTTTGAAATTAGTTTTTGCATATATCATTACAGTCACATTTCCCATTTTTAAGAACTTCTCAAGATTTTTTGTGAAATTTTGGAAGTTGACCATCGTATATTTTTACTAATACATGTGTAGTATTTATGTTGATACGCATTTTGAAAAATAAAAATTCTTTAAGAAAAATTTGTATTGGCATTTTATACCATAAGGTGTCAAGTTATCAAATTTATTTATTAAATTTAAATTTTTCATAATACCACGAATGTCATGCTTGTGAAAGTTTTCAATAAAATTTGTTCTGGTTTCATGTTTTCATCTTCATTGTTTTTATAAACTAATATTTTGAGTAATATGTTGAATTTGATTAATTTTTATAAATCTAAACATATTTTTGGAATTTTTTTAGTTGAACTTTTCTCTCTATAAAATTTTCCTAAGTCTAGAATTTTTAAAATTCTTCAAATACTTTCATTAAATTCATATTAATTTGACTTTTGAAACTCTAATTTATTTTATGAGTTTTCTATTTTTTTCAAATATCAATTTTCTTCCATAAAGGTTTTTTTTATAAATTTTTATCAGTTTAAAATTTTTAATTGCTTTCTTCTTGTACATAAATTTTCTCAAAAATTCCTTTTTAAATTTTTATATGGAAGATTTATTAATTTTATATCTAATGGGCCAAAATATATTTTTTCCATTCCATGGGCTTTAAAATCTATTGATTTTCTTAATGGGCTTAAAATACCATTTTATTTTCAACAAGCTTAACAAGTTTGCCGAGCCCATTTATTATTTTCTACCGAGCTGATCTCATTCTCTATAGGCCTAACAAGCTCTATCTTTTTTATTCCAACAAGCCAATTAATTTTCTAGCAAGACCTAATTAAGCCTATTTTGATTTTACAACCAAGCCCAACAAGGTTTTCTTTCTCCAAAATTTTATTAATTCCTTTTGGATCCAAAATTTTAATGTGAATATTTAATTAGCTTTTCTACATGCCTTAATTCGTAAATAAATTTATAAGTTTTGATTTCTTACAATTTAGTCTATCCAATTCATTTTTTCATAAAATTTGTAATGATGATTCTTTTTTTTTCATATTTTTCTTTTTCAAAATTTTGCTTATATTTGTTTTAATTATGGAATTTATTGATTTAGTTACTTGAACTAGTTTGTCTGGAATTCAATTTTTCCTTAACCAATTTAGATACATTTTAACTATATATATTAAATTAATATTATCCTAAATTATCATGAAACCTACCCTTAGCCTACGATATGCTTTTCGATTAAGGTTAGATTATTATTATTATTATTATTATTATATGAAGACAAATTATTTAATTAAAGCCTAGAAAAAACTACAAAATAAATTAACAGAAATAATAAATAAAAGAATAAAAGAATATTATGGAATTTGCTAGAACCCATTCGGCCAAGGGGTTTCTTACACCCTTGGCTGAATTCCATCCCCTATACATAGGAGATGGTTTGTTTATTTTAGGGATTTTAGCTTTTTCATAACAAAAAAAAGTAAAAAAAATTGAAATTTTCTAGGTTTTTAAACTTTTTAAGGTAATTGCTCTCGTAAAAGTTTAAAGTTTTGTTCATATTATAGTTTATTCTTCCTTTTAATGAGCTAAAATCATGCTTGTGCTGATGGATTTTACTCCATGTTGAAAGGCCAAAAATTATGGCTATGAACAAAGTTTCTTGATTTTGTTGCTTTATTTAATTTTTATTAGTAATTCGTTGATTTTTATCAAGATCATATGTGTTTGTTGATAGTGATAATGTTATTTTCATGTATATATTTTTTGCTATTTTTTAAAATATTTTCATGTTGATTTATATTGATATATTCATTATTTATCATGATTTTATGTATATTTAAGCTTGGTAAAAATTATGACACATATTTTTGTTGATAGATTGAAAATATGTGATGAAAAAAAGTTATTTTTTGGTGAAATACATGGTAGCCGAAAATGATTAAGGCCTTTGATAATGTTTTATGTTTGATTCCATGATATTTTGGATTATTTTGTAATATTTGAAATTTGTAAAGGCTTAAAAATTTTTTCCCAAATTTTTGAAGGCTTGGAAGGGTACTTCCATGCTTGGCCGAGTATAACTTGGATGATTTTATGGTGCTTTGATTTTTAGGTTACTTTATAATGGAAAACATAAGGACTAAATTGCTAAAATTGAAAAAAAAAAATTCATGGCCATCCAAGCTTGGCTAAACCCATCTAGGGACATTTAAAGGCATTTTCATGCATTTAAACATATTTGAATGTGATTCTTGCATTTTTTACCTTTTAGAGACCTTTTCGCAAAATGTTTAGGGATCTAACTGCAAAAAATGAAAAATTTTGTTTCGAGGCCAAAGATACTTGGCCCAATATTTCTAATGACTTTTGATGGATTTTCATGTTAATTTTCATGTGTTAGATATTTGTTTATGATTTTATGACATACCGGGACTAAATTTCAAAAATAAAAAAAATAATTTCAAGGCATAACATGCTTGGCCGAACGCTTTCTAAACAAGTTTAAACACTAATTATATATTTTTAGCCTTTCAAGGACTTTTTTGTAATTTTAGAAAGTTTAAGGACATTTTTGCAAAATTTGAAAAAAATTGTTTCAAGGTTAGAGGTTTTTGGTTGAATGCTTTTGATGATATTTGTATGTTTCCAATATTGATTTGAATGTGTTTAATATTTGACTTTATATTTTATTCATATAGGGACTTGTAGGGTTAAAAAAGTTATTTCACACATCAAATTACTTTTTAGGGTATTTGTTCATTTTAAAACATTTTTAGCATTTTTATCCATTTAAGGGTTAAAATATAATTTTGAGAAATTTAGGGGACATTGGCAATTTTGCATTTTAAGTAATGTTTGATATCTAAGGCTTTGATCTAGGGGCATCTAGTTGCTCTCATGTACATCTTAAAAAAGAAACCTCTATACCTTTAGTGGTATAACCCTAATGCCTATTGCAACTATCATGTTAAGGCAATGAGGCACGATATCAAAAATTGAATTTCTTTTAAGCGAAGGGTACAAGGCCTCATAATTCTACGGTTCTATAATATGGAATGAACTAAGGGCCAAATGTCATTGCAAACTCCCTACTAAACCATGCCCAGCCAACGGTGAACATGATTGGTATCAAGGATGATTACGAGGTCAAGAGAAGCATAGAAAAAGTTAGGACACCAATGAATCTGGTTTAATGGATATTGCTTCAGATAGGAATGCTTAACATTGTTGAAAGATCAGAAGAAAAGCTTAATGATTTCTGTGAGTTCAATATTATTTATGGCCACACTCTACAGATATGCAAAAAATTTCATGTAAGGGTCCAAAGATTGATGGATGAAGGCATAATTGAATACTATGACGAAAAACAAGCATCTCTCATTGAGTCAATGGATATGATTAGGGAAAAAATGACACAACCATGTATGAGAGAGGTCAGCCCTTTATCCTCTATGGATAATTAAATCTTAGGGCATGTTCTTCGATGCTTATGCTGAGGCTGTTCATAGAGACGCTAACACCATTCCTATATAAAAGTAATAAAGTTGTTTCCTAGAAATATGAGAGCTGAGTCATAATAATTAGGAGCCCACTCGATTAACTGTCGCTATTGATTTATGAGGGATTGGCCATTTAACCCATAATGGTAGATGCTATGCTCTTTCTGCTTAAGCAAATCAAAAGACTGATGCCACTCTAATTTCTAATACTAATTAGGTCAGGACAAAAAACTCAAAATATAAGAAAATTAAATAAGTAGTGAATGAGAAAGAAGCCACTAGGTTTTTTAAATTTATCAAACATAGTGAATACAACATTATCGATCATTTGAGCAAACAACCAGCTAAGATCTCTGTATTGTCCTTACTCTGCAACTAAGTAGTTCACCAAAATGCACTATTGAAAGTGTTAAACAAGGTGTATGTGCTGTCAAATATTTTAATAGGCAAATTGGAACATCTAGCAAACAACATCACTACTAATAAATATATCTCATTCACTGATGATGAGATCCCTTCTACTGATATGTGTAGCTACAAACCCTACGTATCACCACCCACTAAAAAAGTCACATCTTACCAAAAGATCTCATAGACAATGGTTCTGCCCTCAATGTCATGCCTTTGGCTACCTTAAACAAGCTTTATATTGATGCCTCTCACATCGAGCACAACCAAATAGTGGTGCAAGCATCTACTGGGGCTTACCATGGAGTTACCCAAAAACATCACTATTCTACTCTAGATAGGCCCATGCACCTATAAAATTGATTTTCAAGTAATGGACATTGTTCCATCTTACGATTGCTTGCTCAAAAGGAAATGGATACATTTAGCTTAGGCAGTACCTTCATCTTTGCATCAAAAGATAAAATTTATGATCGATAATAAAGTGGTTATTGTTAAAGTCATAAAAAAGATGATTGCCATTGCTTTTACTTATGCCTCCTACATTAAACTTAATAAAGTGCACTTGAGCTGTCCTTTTAGTTGTTTGAGTTCATTAGCGCTACATTTGTAGGAGAAGGCTTGCCGATCATTGAGCCTCAACTTTTGAGGAATATTTATAAGGGTCTGAAATTGATTGTTGGCAAGGGTTGTCATGCTGGAGAAAGGCTTGCTAAGAACTCACAAGGAATACCTAGAGATTTGAAATTCATTAGCTAGATCAACAAGAAAGGTGTAGGATTCAAGTCTAACATGTAGTACAAGAAACAGCAAGTTAAGAAGGCTAAAGATCAGAGGTTGCCTTCATCTGTTAGGTCAATAGTTAAGACTTGAACCGATGGTATTCCCAGTGATCCATTAGCTCTTTGTTCGGGAGGACACATGAATCTGAATCAATTAGAGAAAGAAAAGCCAATGATTCTTGGTCATTCTGAATCGGGTTTTTTGTAACTTTTATATTCGTACCATTGATGATTAGTTGAGCCTATCGAAATCGAGTAATGAAACCTACTCCCATTCACTAGAGTCTGTTCTTAACAGTGGGGCCATGTGGAAAACCCATGTGTTTTTTAAGTCTGTTTTTGTGTAATGTTAAGAATTGAAAACATACTTGCTTCTACCTAATAGCTTGTAAGGATCTTGTAATAGATGTCTTTTATTAGAGATTATCAATAAAATAAACTTTTGCATAAAGCATTTCATCTCATGTGCCCATTTTTATTTTCTACCCTTGCTTTAATCTATACATATTTTTGTCTATATTATTTATTTCCTTACCCTTTCAGTGCTCTAATAGAGTGACATTGACACTTTAGATAAGCTCCTAGAGATTGATTTTGAATGATCAATCTATACTGGCGAAATTGATTTTGATGAATATTCTAAGGAGAATTCCATGCCGCCAATCTGTTATGATTAGTTAAAATTGAAGAAAAACAAATTTTGCCCTATGAGAAACCAATTGAAATCATAAATTGAGGGTCAAAAAGAGGTCAAAATCAAAACTTCTATAAAACCTTTTAGCAGAACCAAACTAATAAACCTATTTCAAGAGTACTAACATGTATTTGCCTGGTCATATCAGGATGTGCCTGACTAGACATTGACATTGTGTTCCATAGGCTTCATCTCAAACCTGAATGCAAACCAATCCAGCAAAAACTAAGGAGGATGAAACAAGAAATGCTTCTTAAGATAAAAAAAATTAAGAAAAAATTTAAAGTAGGATTCCTCAAAATAGCCAAATATCTAGAATTGGTTGCTATCATTGTCCAAGTCCTTAAGAAAGATGGCAAAGTACAAATGTGTGTTGATTATTATGATTTAAACCAGGCGAGTCTAAAGGATAACTTCCTATTACCACATACCAATACTTTAGTCAACAATACAGCTAAAAGCTCTTTTATCCTTCATGGATAGATTCTTAAGTTTTAACAAGATTAAATAGCACTAGAAAACATGGAAAAAAGTACCTTTATAACCATGTAGGGTATATTTTACTACAAAGTCATGTCATTCAGAGTCAAAAATGTTAGGGCAACTTATCAAAAAGCCATGGTGACACTATTCCATGACTATATGCATAAGGAAACCAAGGTTTACATTGATGATATAATCACCAAGTCAAAAAGAAAAGATGGGAATCCCATAAATCTTCAAAAGCTTTTCGAACGGCTACGAAAATTTTAGCTAAAGTTGCCAAATGCACTTTCGGTGTCACCTTAGGTAAGTTACTAGGCTTTATAGTTAGCAAAAAAGAAAACAAAGTTGACCTAGATAGGTCAAAGCTATCCAAACCATGTCATAACCTTGAAGCCAAGAAAAGGTGAAAAGCTTTTTAGAAAGACTAAACAACATCTCTAGATTTATATCCCAGCTCACTAGCAAATATGACCCCATCTTTCTAACTTCTCCATAAATAGAATTTTAGGGAATGGAATGAAGAATATCAAGAAGCCGACAAGGTTAAATATTATCTATCAAACTCACTAGTCCTATTACAACTAGTTCTTGGTCAACCTTTGATTTTTTACCTAACAGTCTTTAAAAAGTCTATGGGTTATGTGCTTAGATAGCATGATGAGTCAAGAAAGAAAGAGCAAACAATTTACTACTTGTGTAAAAAGTTTAGGGAGCATAAAAATGACTACTCCATTATTAAAAAATATGTGTGCTTTAGTTTAAAAGACTCGAAGACTCAAGCGATACATGTTGTACCATACCACATGGCTAATCGTGAGACCTAACCTTATCAAGTATTTATGCGAAGCCCTCGCATTATTAAAAAGATTAGCCAATTGGCAAGTCCTACTTTCTAAATATGATATCATCTATATCAACCAAAAAGCCATGAAATGAGCATGATAGTTGACTTTTTACTGAGTTGAGTAATTACAACTATGAACCTTTAAACTTTGATTTCCTGGATGGAGATTTGATATGCATAACTAAAAGGGAAGATATCACTAGTCATGATCGTTCATAGGAAATGTACTTTGATGGAGCACCAAATACTTTGAGGCATGGAATCAGGGTAATACTGATTTCTCTCTACAAGAGTCACTATCCCATTATAGCTAGACTAAACTTTAACTAAACTAACAATATAGCAAACTATGAAGCCTGTGTCATAAGGCTCCAAGCGCCTATCAAGAGAAATGTCAAGACTTTACGAGTTTTCAGTGACTCAACCTAGTTATCTACCAATTGAAAGAAAAATGGCAAACTCGTATGCTAAACTAATCCATTACAGGAAGTTGATCTTAGAACTCAAAAAAATTTTGATGATATCAATTTTTAGCAGTTACCTTAGGAAGAAAACCAAATAGCCGACTCCTTGGCCACCTCTTTGTCCCTATTTAAAGTTAAACTATAATCGAATATTGCTTCTATTCAGATGAGAATTTATACAACTCTGGCACAGTGTCAAAATGTTAAAAAAGAGAAGAAAAGACTATCATAGTATCATGACATCCTCTGTTACGTTAGGGATTAATAGTACCTTAAGCATGCCATGGAGAATGACAAAAGGACCATCAAAAGAATGGCTCAAGGATCGTTCTGGATAGAGAAATCTTATACAAAAAGAGTCATAATCAAGTGTTATTCAGATATGTCAATGCTTTTAAAGTAAAAAGGATTCTAGAAGAAGTTTATGAGGGGATCTATGGCATGCATGCTAATTGCCACCAAATGGCCAAGCAAGTCATAAGATCAGGTCATTACTGGCTAATTCTGGAAAGGGACTACATGAACTATGCATGAAAATGTCACAAACGTAAGATTTATGTAGGCAAGATCAACGTCCCACCCTTATCACTTCATGACATGACAACCCTATAGCCTTTTTCTACATGGGCATGGATATGATTGGGCCCGTCACACCTAAGGCTTCTAATGGTCACTAGTTTACCCTAGTTCCAATTGATTACTTTACTAAATGGATGGAGGTAGCCTTATTGCTAATGCTACTAAGTTAGTTGTCTACAAGTTCATAAAACTGGACATTATTTATTGATATGGAGTTCACAAACAAATCATCATTGACAATGCCTACAACTTGAAAAAGCATGATGCTAGCAGTCTCTTCCCAATTTAAAATCCAACATCATAATTTTGTGCCATACTACCCTAAAATGAATAGGGCAATCAAAGCAGGTAAGAACAACATCAAGAAGATAGTCGAGAAAATCGTCGAGACTTAAAAGATTGGCACGAGAAACTACTTTTCCCACTCCACGCATATTAAACTTTAGTCCAAACTTCCATATTGCCACCTCGTTCTCCCTTGTCTATAGATGGAAGCCATCTTCCCTATAGAAGTTGAGATCTTTTTTCTATGAATCTTGATGGAGACCAAACTGAAGGAGGCTGAATGGGTCAGGAACTGACATGATCATCTAAAAATTATTGAAGAAGAATGACTAAAAGCCATTTGCCATGGTCAAATGTATGAAAGATGCATGATAAGGGCCCATGATAAAAGATCCACCCCCGATGCTTTCATGAAGGATAATTTATCCTTAAGAAAATCCTCCCAATCCTCAAAGACACCTGAGGGAACTGAACCTCTAATTAGAAAAGACCTTATGTCATGAAACAAGATTTCTCTAGAAAGGCCCTGATCCTAACAAAAATTGATTATAATGTCTTGCCCAACCCAATGAATTTAGACTTTGTGCAGAAATATTATGCCTAAAGAGCGAAAACCTCAAAAGGTGTCCTCTATCAAGAAATCATCAGAAAGTTAAAAAGAAAAAATCAAGGAAAAAAAATTAGCCTTGATTAAACCTAAACTAGATAAAATCTTATGCAAAATGTAGTTAAAACAACCATAGTCGAACCTTTATCTAATCTTGATCTCATCAAACTAAATCCCATTCCAACTTTATCCTTGACCAAACCTTAGATCAAAACCAACCTCGACCAAATCAAACTTATCCTGAGTCAAAGGCAACTGTCAAATGACATAAGGTAATCTTAAGGGTCTTCAAAAGATTAACTCATGTTTGATATATTGATTATTTAAGAAAGGTTTCAAGGAGCATCAGATTAAATATTACATGTCATGATTATCAAGGCATCAATTGGCTAAAAAATACCCTTATTGTCATTGCACTCATTTTTGTTAACTCTAAATAGAATTGTATCACTTTCTTGTTAGGAATGAAAACCAATCTCATTCTTTCCCTGTCATTACTTTCAAATTACATTAAGCCTATTAATTAGTTGATAATATTCAATAATTGAATAAAATTCACATCAATATTTCTTGATATTGCATTGAAAGGATAAGAGAGCACAAGGAGCTTTATTCATGTCTTGAATGTCAAGATCATAAATTCCCCACACCTAGTAGCTATCTGTCATAATCATGTGTCAATTTTTCCTTAACTCCTGAGATCATTCAAGCAACATGGTCCGAAAATGAATTTTGACCAACCGGAGTTAAATTGACAGATTACTCCTTATATATATCAATTTATCATTATTTTCTTTTATTTTAAGGGCCATATCATTATTATGCTTTCTTATCATTATTATTTTTTTATTTTTCATGTCTGGGGACTGAGTTATCGAGATGAATGACTCACTCGACTTAACTCTAAATAGTCATTATGAAAAACCATTTATTTTGGAGTCACTACCAATCTATTTTGACCAAGTGAGATTGGTTACCACCAAAGTTTATACTTTTGGACGTTATGAAAACCTTAAAACAAATTATGAGGTCTGCGCTCATACCAAAAATTTCTTAAAAGAGTTTAGGAGTTAGTTACAATTACAAGTAAAGATTAACCTTTTCGTGATGCCTAGTAATCAATACCTTTTGATCATGTGTTAATATAACTTTTGATTTTTATTCAATTTCAATACTTAAAATTTAATTATAATTCTCATATTTAAAAATTAAAGTTTTTAAGGCAAATTTATTATTTTGTCTGAGAAAATCAGGTTTCTTAATATTTTTGAAAATCAAAATATCTTTCATACTGACCAACCCGAGTTAAATTGACAGATTACTCCTTGTACATATATATTAATTTATCATTATTTTTTTTATTTTAGGGGCCATATCATTATTATATTTTCTTATCATTATTATTTTTTTTATTTTTCATGTCTAGGGACTGAGTTGTCGAGATGAATGACTCACTCGACTTAACTCTAAATAGTCACTGTGAAAAACCATTTATTTTGGAGTCACCACCAATCTATTTTAACCAAGTGAGATTGGTCACCAGCTAAAGTTTATACTTTTGAACGTTATGAAAACCTTAAAACAAATTATGAGGTCTGCGCTCATACCAAAAATTTCTTAAAAGAGTTTAGGAGTTAGTTATAATTACAAGTAAAGATCAACCTTTTTGTGATGCCCGGTAATCAATACCTATTAATCATGTATTAATCTAACTTTTGACTTTTATTCAATTTCAATATTTAAAATTTAATTATAATTCCCACATTTAAAAATTAAAGTTTTTGAGGCAAATTTATTATTTTGTCTGAGAAAATCAGGTTTTTTAATATTTTTGAAAATTAAAATATCTTTGATACTCTCCTAGAATACCAAAAGAACATGAAATTCCTTATCATTCTCTTTTGCACCCAACTAGAAAGCTAGTGGAATACAAAAAGTTTTTTTTTCTAAAATTCAAAATATCTTTTTTACCCTACCACAGCACCAAAGGAATACAAAAGGTTTTTCTTTTTCAAAATTTAAAAAAAATCATGATTTTTATTTTGAAAAGGAGATCTCATTATTAAAATAATTTGGAGAATCCCTTTCATATGCTAGGAGAAATTATATGTACTATTTTAATATCGGAGACATTGCCTTGATTTTATACAAATTCTAATTTTTTTATAAATATTAAAACTTTTCCTAAGACTCAGGCTAGAGAAAAAGTACTAAACTTGACTATAAGGACTCTAATTTGGTCAAAATAACCAACATGTCCCTTAAAGTACACCTTCTACCAATAGGTATCTTGGTAACATTAAAGGACTCAATTCTAAAATAAATTAATGAAATGTCCCTAAGGGGTACCTTTGATATATACATATCCGAGTATCCTAAAAGATTCTAAAACTATATAAACAAATGAACCTATTCCTTCTATAAACCTTCAACATCTGAGTATCCGGGTGATTATATAGGATTTGTTTCTAACATAAATTACTAAAATGTCTTTAAGATCTACCTTTGACATAGAAGTATCTTAGTAAGCTTAAAGTGCAAGATGACATCACAAAGAAATGAACCTACTCTTAGACACACCTTCGACCAATAAGTATCTTGGTGATCACACAAGAATCAATTCTAGAGAAAATTACCAAAATACTCCTATAAGTATCCCGACAACCTAAATGGCTAAATGACATCATAAACAAATGAACCTACTCTTATTGTACACCTTCCACCTATAAGTATCTTGATGATCACATAGGAATCAGTTTTAAGGAAAATTACCAAAATACCTCTAAAGTTATACCTTTAACCCATAAGTATACTAGTAATCTAAAGGGCTAGATGACATCATAAACAAATAAACCCACACTTACTGTACACCTTCAACCTATTAGTATCCCAGTGATCACATAGGATTTGATTCTAGAAAAAACTACCAAAATACCTCTAAGCTTATACCTTTAACCTATAAGTATCCTGATAAGCTAAAAGGTTAGATGACATCATAAAAAATGAACCTACTGTTAGTGTACACCTCCGACTTAAAAGTTTCATGTTGATCACATAAGAATTAATTTTATAAAAAATTACCAAAATACCTCTAAGGTATACCATTAGCCTATAAGTCTCTCGGTAACCTAAAGGGCTAAATGAAATCATAAACAAAAGAACCTACTCTTACTGTACACCTTCCACCTATAAATATCCCATTAATCATATAGGAATCAGTTCTAAGAAAAATTACTAAAATACCTCTGAGGTTATGCCTTCAACATATACGTATCTTGGTAACCTAAAGGGCTAAAAAATGATATGAAATGATATTTATACCCTCCATGGGCAACTTAAAAATCAAGGTTGACCTAAAATGCCAAAATTGCAAATAGGTCTCTAAACTTTTCAAAATTACATTTCGTACCCTAATAGAAGATTGAAAGAATATGAAAAGTTTTAATAATTTCTACGACTCTGCAAAAAATCGGATGAATATAAAAAGTTTTAATAGTTTCTACTCCCCTATAGAAGACCATAAAAATGTTAGAAATATTTTTAAAATATCAAAAATATCATATTAACTCTAAAAAACAAAGTTTTCTAAATGATCCTTAATATTTTTTAACTTTGCAATTTTATCCCTATACAAAATAAGATCATAATTAAACACAAAATTCACCATAAAAAATTGTAAAAATTATACTAAAGATCATATAACAAATTAGGCCAAGTACCTATAGCCTTATAACAAATATTTTGCAATTTTGCAAATAAGTCTTTAAACTTTTTAAAATTACAAAATGACTATAAAATGACAAAAATGCATTAAACATTTCATACATAACAAAATAAATATGGAAACACTTTCACGAGTATAAACAAGCAACCAGTGAAGCATAAATGGCCTTGTAACAAAATTTTATATTTTTTACAATTTAGTCCTCACATAGTAGAAAATCAAAAATTAACACAAAACACTCCATGGAAAATCACAATAAACACTCCAAAAATCATGAAAATGACTCGGCCAGACACCTATGGCTAAAAAATAATTTTTTCACAATTTGTAATTTAGTCTCTTAACTTTTCAAAATTGCAAAATGGCCTTGAAATGGGTAAAAGCACAAAACACATTCAAATATGCTAAACTAAACATAAAAAACACTTCTAAAGCTACCTACAAACAATCAGCCAAGCTCAGACAGCCATATAAAAAACTTACAGTTTTTGCAATTTAGTCTTTAAGATTTACATATTTACAAAATAAAATAAATAAAGTAGAAACATCACAAACTCATCACAATAAGATTCAAATAAGCTCAAAATCAACCTTCCAAAGCCTTTAAAAATTTGGCAAAAATATTTTGAGGCCCTTAAAAGTTTTAAACTTTAAAAAATAGTCCTAAATTTCATGAAATCAAGCATGAAAAATTATTCAAGGCTCACAAATATTTTTGATTAGCATATATCTCAACCAAAAACAATATTTTTCAATACATATTTGCACAAATATCAACATATATACATGTCATAATTTTTATCAAGATAAAAACATAAAAAAATAATGAATAAATATTCAAAATATTAATTTACAAAATGGTAAAGATGAAAATTTGAGATCCAAAATAAATCTTTACTAAAGAAATTTGCCAGCAAAATACTCACAATATAGTAATAAATCCAAAAATACTTAGCGAAATTGCTAACTTGATACCTCATGATAAAAATGCCAATACAAATTTTCCTTGAATATTTATGATTTTTGGAGTGCATATCAACATAAATACCACATTGGTATCGGTAGAATTATACGATGATCAACCTCCCAAATTTAATGAAAAGTGCTTGAAAATTTCCTAAAAATGGGAAATTTGACTGTGATAATATCTACAAAAACAAATTTCAAAATTTCACAAGTATAAAGTTAAAAGTTATTTATTTTACTTTGATATTCGTCTTTTTTGTTTGAGATTTACTCTTTATAACCTTTAAAATGACATTACTTTTGCCACGTGCACCTGCTGTCAATTAAACACAACTAAATAGGTCTTGAAAATGTTCATTTTACTTAAAGGAAGCCTACCCTTATCAGGTAGCCACTAAGTGCTCTGCCTTGAATATATTAGGCAGTCAAAAAAGAGGGCTTAAACAAAATTTGGTGTCTACTGCTCGCCCTTTTTGGTTGTTGCTAAGGATTAGAAACAGGAAAAAAACCAAATAGACATAATTTTTTTGGGTCGTATAAGTTTTTCTAAAAATTTTTCTTCCCACAACATAGACATATATATATATACCAACTATATTAGAAAGAACATAAAAATTTTTTTCGATTCATCTACATAAAATAAAGTTTCCTTGAGTTTTGAAAACTTTTATCGATGCTTTAAATATCATCATCGAAGCTTTAAAAACATTTTTTTGAATGAAAACCTTTGAATGCTTTGAATATCACCATCGAAGACTTTGAAAACTTTTTTTTGAATGCTTCGAATATCACAATCAAAGCTTTTTTTGAATGTTCAAAATATCACCATCAAAGCTTTAAAAACATTTTTTCTAAATAAAGATTTCTAAATGCTTTGAATATCAACATCGAAACTTTTGCTGAATGCTTTAAAATCACCATTGAAACTTGTTATGAATGCTTCGAATATCACCGACAAAGCTTTAAAAATATTTTTTGAATGAAATTCTTTAAATACTTCGAATATCACCATCGAAGCTTTCTTTGAATGCTTCGAATACCTACATCGAAGCTTTTTCAGAGCTTTTTTCACATACTTGACCATAAGATTACGTGAGAAGGTGATAGATTTTTGAATGCTTTGAATATCTCCATCAAGCTTTTCAAAGCCTTTTTCACCTCTCTTGCCATAAGATCACATAAGAAGGTGATAGATTTCTGAATGCTTTGAATATCTCTATTGAAGCTTTTTCAAAGCCTTCTTCATCTACCTGACCATAGGATTGCATGAGAAGGTGATAGATTCTTGAATGTTTTGAATATCTCCATCAAAGCTTTTTCGAAGATAAACATAATTAATTTGAATCAAATCGATTTAAAAAAAATCAAATTAAACTAACAATATAAAATAAATATTAAATAAGAAAAACATGAAATTCCTAGAAATCTCTAAGGAAGCTATGGCCACTAGCCTTTTCTCCATGTTTTGGCCATCCTTCATTCCCCATGAAGAGGGGATGGCTTTCTTCATTTCAAGACTTTAGGCTTTAGGAGAAAATACAAAAGAAAAAACACTAAAATAGATTTTTTTAAGTTTTTCTAAGATAAAAAATCTTGTAAATTTCTTAATTTGTTCATTTCTTTTTTGATTCCTCTTTAACCAAATGAATACTTGTGCTCATGAAATTTGATTCATGTTGAAAGGCCAACTATGATGGCTATGATTAAAGTTTTTTATTTTGGTTGTTTTAGTCAATTTTTATTTGAAACAGTTTGATTTTCTTTGAGATTATTTGTGTTTGTTGATATCTATTTTGTTATTTTTATGCATACATGTTTATGTAGTTTTCTTTTAATATTTTCATGTTGATTATTCATTATTTTTTTATGTTTTAATGCTTATTTATGGTTGGTAAAAATTATAACCTGTATATATGTTGATATTTATGCAAAAATGTAATGAAAAATATTATTTTTGGTTCAAATATATGCTGATTAAAAATATTTGTGGGCCTTGAATAAATTTCATGCTTGATTTCATGAAATTTAGTATTATTTTATAAAGTTTAAAACTTTTAGAGGCTTAAAAAATTTTTCCCAAATTTTTGAAGGCTTTGGAAGGTTAATTCTATGCTCTCCTGGACTTGATTATGATGATTTTGTGATGTTTTTATTTTATTTTGTAAATATGGAAATCAATTGCAAAATTTTTTCTATGGCCATCCAACTTGGCTGATTATTTATAGGTAGCTTTAGAAGTGTTTTCATGTTTAGTTTAACATATTTGAATGTGTTTTATGCTTTTATACCATTTTGGGGCTATTTAGCAATTTAAAAAGTTTAAGGACTAAGTTGCAAAATGTGAAAAAAGTTTGTTTTTTGGCCATAGGTGTTTGGCTGAATCATTTTCATGGTTTTTGGTGCATTTTTTATGATTTTTCATGGTATGTTCTTGTTAATTTATGATTTTTTATTATGTAAGGACTAAATTATAAAAATAGAAAATATTGTTACAAAGCCATCCATGCTTGGCCAATTGCTTGATTATACTTGTGAAAGTGTTTTCATGTAAGAATATGTTTTATGCATTTTCCATCATTTTACATCCATCTTGTAATTTTAGAAATTTAGGAAGTTATTTGCAAAATTGTAAAATTTTTGTTTTAAGGCCATAGGTACTTGGCCAAATTTATTATATGATCTTTAGTATGATTTCTATAATTTTTTGTGATGAATTTTTGTGTTTACTTATGATTTTATTTTGTATAGGGACTAAATTGCAAAGTTAGAAAATATAAAGCACCATCTATAAAAACTTTGCATTTTAGAGTTAATGTAATATTTTTTTATATTTTAAAAATACTTCTAACATTCCTATGGTCTTTCGTGGGGGTGTATAAATTAATAAAACTTTTTGTATTCTTTTGGTTTTCAGTTAGCGTACTAAATGCAATTTTGAAAAGTTCAGGGACTTTTTCATAATTTTTGCATTTTAGGTCAATCTTGATATTTAAGTTGCCCATGGTGTGTATAAATGTCATTTCATATCATTTTCAAGTTCTTTAGGTTATTGAGATACGTATACATCGAACATATAACCCTAGGGTATTTTGGTAATTTTTAGAAATGATTTCTATATGATCATCGGGATATTTATAGGTCAAAGGTGTGCAGTTAGAGCAGGTTCTTTTATTTATGATGTCATCTAGCCCTTTAAATTACCGAGCTACTTATAAGTCGCAGGTATATCTTAGATGTATTTTTGTAATTTTCCTTAGAATCGATTCCTATGTGATCATTAGGATACTTGTACGTCGAAGATGTATAGTAAGAGTAAGTTTATTTGATTATGATGTCATCTAGCCTTTTAGGTTACTGGGATACTTATAAGTTGAAGGTATAACCTTAGGGGTATTTTGGTAAGTTTTCTTAGAATCGATTCCTATGTGATCATTAGGATATTTAGAGGTTGAAGGCATATAGTAGGAGTGGGTTCGTTTCTTTATGATTTTATCTAGCCCTTTAGGTTATTGGGATACTTATAGGTCGAAGGTATAACCTTAGGGGTATTTTGGTAATTTTTTTAGAATCAATTCCTATGTGACCATCGAAATACTTATAGGTCGAAGGTCTTTAATAGGAGTAGGTTCAGTTGTTTATGATGTCATCGAGCCTTTTAGGCACCAGGATACTTATAGGTTAAAGGTATAACCCTAAGGGTATTTAGGTAAGTTCCTTTAGAATTGATTCTTATGTGATCACCAGGATACTTATAGGTCAAAGATGTATAGTAGGAGTAGGTTCATTTGTTTATGATGTCATCTAGCACATTAGGCTTGCTTGGATACTTTTACATCAAAGGCAGATTACATCAAAGGTAGACCTTGGAGATATTTTAGTAATTTATATTAGAACCAAATCCTATGTAAACACTAGGATACTTAGATATCGAAGGTGTACAGTAGGAATAGTTTTTTTTGTTTATATAGTTTTAGAATCCTTTTTGGTACTAGGATACATATATGTCAAAAGTATTCCCAAGGATATTTTATTAATTTATTTTAGAACTGAGTCTTTTAGTATCACCAAGAGACTTCTATATTAAAGGTGTACTTAGGGGACATCTTGGTCGTTTCGACCAAATTAGAGTCGTAAAGTCAAATTTAGTAGTTTTCTTCTAAATCGAGTCTTAGCATAAATTTATAATAAAATTGGAATTTTTATAAAATCAATGCAATGTCTTTGATGTTAAAATAATATGTAAAATTTCTCTCAGCATATGAGAGGGATACTATAGATTATTTTAATAATGAGTTATCCTTTTCAAAATAAAAATTAAGATTTTTTCAAATTTTAGAAAAATAACATGTTTTTATTTCTCTGACGGTCTAGCAGGGTGCAAAAAATATTTTGATTTTTAGAAAAAAAACATTCGTATTCCACCAGCTCTCCAACAAGGTGCGAAAGGGAATGATAAAGAATTTTATGTTTCTTTTCATCTTTCAAGAGAATGTGAAAGATATTCTGATTTTCAAAAATATTAAGAAACTCGATTTTCTCATATGGAATAATAAATTTGTTTCATAAAATTTAATTTTTTAAATGTGGAAATTATAATTAAATATAGAATATTGAAATTGAATAAAAATAAAAAAATTATGTTAACACATTATTAATTGGTACTAATTGCCGGGCACCACGAAAAGATTGATCATACTTGTAACCATAACCAACTCTCAGACTTAATTAAGCAATCTCTAGTGTGAATGTAGATAATGCGAACCTTAGGATGAAAGCACAAACTAAAACCTGATTGGATAGAATTAGAACCCTAGGATCATCTTCAAAGTCAAGCAAAGAGAACTTGACCCCAATCAAACCTGCTGATTAGAACCAAAGTTATAACAA